>JBBPPA010001132.1:0-14118 GCA_038091735.1 Leccinum pellstonianum
GGCATGTCGTTGAAGGAAGGTCACCATGAGCGGGCCGCCGAATTGCTCGGGCGCGCAGGGGACGCAGTCATCCCTGAAAAATGTCCCGAGCTGGTCGTAATTTCGCTTGTAAGCTGTTTATTCTCTGTTCATAAGCATCTGGACCAACACAATTCGGAAGATGTTTGGGTGGAACTTTGATGGCCTTTCTCTCGCAGTCAAGGAGCATCTTCAGCAATGCATGAAGGCCTTAGAGGATATTGGTGACCTAGCAATGGAGTCTGAGAAAGCAGCAGAAGTCATTTCAAGTTACACTGCTGCGTTGTCTCTGAACCCATCGAATCCTGCGGGTCTACTAGTCAAACGAAGCAGAGCCCGGGCAATACAAAACTTGTGGGAGGATGCATTGAAAGATGCAGACGAGGTACGAGTTTTTTTTTTCCTCTCACGTATGAGAAAATAGTAAATTTGATCAAATCAGGCAATCAAGTCAGACCCACAGGATCCCTGGGGATACGAAAGAAGGCACGCGGCACTGCACGCTTTGCAGCGCTTCGACGAAGCAATTGGTACCCTGAACCACATGGTTTCCCTCACAGAAAATTCTCCCGCCAATTCGAGTACACAGTGCAAGTGTCACGGGGGCGGGGGAGATGCTGCACTCGCCCACCTTTTGGAGGATATCGTGGCTCGTTTGGGCGATGCTGCGGTGTTTGCCTGGACGGGCCAGTCTTCATCGTACAACAGCTGCCTTCCCGGCACCCTCGTCATCCATAACCAAGCCTCGCATTCTCCGCCTGCCATCGACGATGCTGAAATGGATGCGCGCGTCACAGAATTAAAAAGTTCGATGTCTCTCATAGATGCAGTGGTTGTTTATGACCGAGTCATCCGCTCGCCATCAACGCGGTTTGCCCTCCGGAGACTCTACCTGCCTTGCATCCTTTTCCCTGTCAAGAAGCTCGTCGTGAAAGATGCCGAGATTGGCGAAGAGAAGTGTTACCGTGCCCGGGTATCAGGCATCGGCTACGTTGAATTTCGGACGTCAGACAGGCTCTCGTTGTCGGAACCATGCAGACTCGCTTTCGCCCATCCCTGGATTCGCGATTTGCGTGATCCAGCCGAGGAGGAATCTTGTGGAAGCTCGTCGGATAGCGAGGACAACTCTTTGTCGTGGTCCGGTTCGAACGTGGAAGAAGAGTCTTTGTCTGCGGCACTAGCTTCCGAGACTGCGCCCGATGTGGCCCCGCCGCTGTCTGCAGCACCGCTCGCTACGATGGACCTCTGTACTCGGGCATTGCGACTAGTCGTTCGTCTGCAGCAGCCGTTCCGTGCGCTTTTGCTGCAGCAACAGTCGCATGGAGGGTACAAGCGGGTCGCTGCTGAGCACGAGATTCTCGTTCCAGGGCTTGAACGCCACATTAGTTCTGCCAAGGACGTCCGGGTCGAAGTTGTGGAAATATTGTGATTGCTGTAGAATTCGGTCTCCAATCCCCGGGTGTGCTGATAGGCTGAAGTTCGCGCTTGGCGAGTTTAAGTACTCGATGTTATGCTTTTCCTATTATTTATATCTTTCTCGCCAATCGTGTAGCTTGGAAGTTCCTACCTGTATGTAGGCCCCGCACCCGACTCGGATCTCCGTCACTGCCAAGTTCTTTGTAACATACTCGCTCTTTTTTGCGCTCTTTCTTGCTGAGCGCTGAGCGCTGATGGCCGGGTCAGGCCTTCTCCAATGTAACCAATGTGGTTCAAGATCACAGAACACGAAAACCTGAAAACACATGTATGTAATGATCCATACTACCCTGAATGGTTTAGTCTGTATCTCGTGCACGAGAAGCCGCCGTATATCAATATTACGTCACATTAACTTCGAATCTTATGTCACTCGAATGCTCCGAGTCGGAGGAGGAGAGGCCACGGTGAGATGCTGTCTCCGACCGCATGGCAGCGCCAAAGCACCGCCGACAGGAACCTGAAAGGGTCTAAGACGTCTGCCAGCACCACCTGTGGCAATCACCTCCCTTTCTCTTTCCTCGCATCTCCCTTCCTCTGGCAGCAGGAAGTCCCCCTCCTCCCCACGCGTGCCATCCCGAATTGCAACCAATCCATCGGGGGTCGCGCCCCATGCATGCCCCTGTCGCCTCTGCAAGCTAGCCAACTCCCTGCATAGGGCGTAAGATTGGTAGTAGCTGGTACCCTAAACGACCTCGGACGGGCAGCGGACGGGATAGCGGTAGCCCCCTGACGAAGCCACACAGGCTCGAAACCGCTACCCATCCCGCTCCCTTACCAGCCCGCTACTCGTATTGTACATCGTCGCCCGAGCGTGTCGGTGGTCCGGCCCCAATTCTCGGAGAGGGGCGCCAGACGGACGAGCCAGCAGATTAGACAGCCCGAGCATCCCTCTTCGCACATAGACATAGGACTATTATAGTGTCCCGCACACCTTCTTGCTCCATACGCAGTGCACAAGCACTCTCTCGTCATTATAGGGAAATGCGCTGGGACGCATATCAAGTATGGTATATATTTCGGTCATCATCAGCCTGGTGAGCATGATACGAACGAGCACAAGGTGGCATTATATGAAGTATATGAAGTGAGATGCTATAAATCGCAATCACAGCTTGAAACCGCCAGCAAGTCCCATCACATTCTCTGGGTCCACCTCCCCTTTGATCTCGTATAGCCTAGGTAGGTTCGAGCCATACAGTTTGTCCAGCGGCGTGTCGTAGATGGCATAGTTGGGATAGCTAGCTGCGTCGGGATAGGTATCGCCATGTTCGAGGGCAGCCGCTTGCAGTGTCCGTACGGTCGCTCGCGTCGCATCCTGCATCACTTGATCGTGTTCCGGCAAATCCCATGCAAAGTAGATGAGGGTCGGGAAAAGTCCTTGCGTACGGTCAGGCGGGTATGCCGTTGGAGTCGTATTGTGAGAGAGAAGCGTGGGGAGAAAAGGCTCTAGGTCGTAAGAAACTACTACCGACGGCGACACAGAGTTTGTCAACTTTTGTCCCCAGTACTGCAGTGGAATAAATCAGCAATTTGCACCAGGAATGAAACCAAGACTTGTTCCACTTACGAGAGTCTCGCTGACGATCGTTTGAAGAAAGGACGAGGAATAACTCGTGACAGAAACGGTGTCGTAAATGCCTCTGCCCATGTCGTTGGAATCATCTCTGCTTCGATGAGATATGTACTGACCGTGTACCGTAACTGGCGTTTGCGGGTAATGACGAGACAAGGTCGAGGTAGCTACGCGTCAAAGCGTCATTTTTGGACGATGGAATTGCCAAGAACTTGTCAAAGGTGCCAGGTGGTGGTGTTGGCGCATCATAGAAAAGCAGCAGGTATAAGTTCACCTACATTGACACAAACCAATCTGTTGAGTTATGTATTGAAAGAAAATGCCTCAAACATGGACTCACAGCACCCCCGATGTAGCCATAATTTGGAGCTATCGAAGCCTTTGGATCCGAGTAATTTTCAAGAAAATTGATCACCTCCTGGTTAACCTGGTCTACGACGTCAGGTTCATAGGAAATGAGACCACCCTTTACATAATGGGTTAACGTCAATGAAAGCAACCAGGAATGTGTGCATACTCACCCAAATTTGTGTTTGCGGATAACTCTTCAATGTAAACCTGGTCACAATTCCCTGAACCGACGATCAGCATAGATTCATCCGCAGAACATATCCACGTACAAAGTTATTATGGCAACCCTAAGAAGAGAAGTCAAAAAGGTCGCTCAATGTTAGATCAGAATATATAACACACCTTGAGGGCAAAGAACAGGTCAGGACTTGATGTCTCTGTCACATCGAGGACCGTCCCATTGGGCATAACTAGTTCATAGGACTGCACAGTGTCAACTGTCAGACCATGTTGGTTGGTGAGATACGAATAACCTGCTCCGATGGTTAGAATAACTCCTTAATCGCAGAGACGCACGAAAATACCTCCTCCGAGTGTAAATCCACCAACACCTACGCCAGGTGCACGTCCGCCGACGACAATCACTTCATGTTTCTCGAGAGCTGCGTAAACCTCATCCCATATTAAACCCGTTCCTATCGTAACCGTCTGCGCCTCTGGATCATAAACAATGTCTCTGAACCTGTACATCGATATCTGTACTCCGCCAGTCGAAGAAAACGTTGGATTAGTGGCATGGCCACCACTCTTGACCTATAGGAACAAGTTAGACATCTGGAGTGGATAACTAAACATTTCCAACCGCAAAAGGAGTTCTTGTTCGGCCGAGAATGCGTAGCTAGACGGGTCATATTCAACGAAGACTCGGAGTGAAAGCCCCAGGGAGTGCCTACTGCGATTCCAACATCTGCGAGCGTACCGGGTTCAAACGAGCACGCCGCCATCTGAGTGCTCGACGACGCCCAGTGACTGATGTCCTGTTCGTAGCCAGGGGACTCTGCAAAATCTGAGCTCCAGGATAGGGAGAGACAATACCTGACACACCGGGATAAAAAATCTGTGAGGCACTGGAGACAGATGATGCAATCTCGTTGCACGTCGTATTGAATGAACGTTTGGGTAGCAAAGACGATCTTTGGGCATTGCTAGAATGTATGGACGCGATCGCGCAACCAAAGGTTGCGATTACAAAGAGAAGGGAGGTAGCATGAATCATGCTTGGCTAGAGGAGCTCGCCTGTTGAACGGCGGCTTATATCCTCTCCAGCTGCCAAAATTTGAAAAAAAGCATGGCCAAGCTCGAAGAGGATACAGTATGTGATATTTACTTACCCGATCTGAAAACGAGTTAGACTGAACTTTGCCGCCAGGTACTTATTTATGTAGGTAATTTGGTACCGAACATGTTTCCTCGGCTGCCAGTGGTAACACTGGCAGTACGACATATTCGGATCCGAAGTGATGCTGTAACATAGTACATCTTCCATATTAATCGAGAACATAAGAAAGCGGGTGCATCTACCGCTGATGCGGCAGCTGGGCACGTCGCGTGTCGACTTGCGTGGGCACAGCATCGTGAAGGGGAAAGTGGTGGAGAGAAAGGAGTGTTATGTAATGTAGTGCTTATAGTACTTGAAATTGAAGAAAGTTGCCGCTGACGTAACTTGCTGTAAGTACTTCTTCGCTTCCATTTTGATGCTGTGTTACTTATGCGAAAATATTTAACCGCGCGGGCACCGGATGGGCGCTGACGTCAGCGATCCACTTCCTTTTGTGGTCGCACGTGATGGAATCCGGCCGATCCCGAGGCGCGGCCGCGTCCATCCCTTCGCTCGTGCTCGTGCAGCAGTACTGGGAAAGCAAGCGATCGAGATAAGAAACGAACAGTGCTACCAGTATGGGATACAAACGGACACGGAAAGCAAACGAACGGACGACGACGTGCCACGACGAAGGAGGACTACTATGATACAAAGCAACTCGGACGACAGACGAAATTAAGAAAGAGCGCGCGCGAACGCAAACGTTTCGGCGCGACTCTGCCACCACCATTACTACCGTACGAACGAAACGAAAAAAAAACGAGGGGGACGGGGAAAGAGACGAAGACACGGAACAGACTCGGAACGCGAACGCGAACCCGGTTCAGAATTAAGACGAGAGCCCTGAGGGCGGAGCAGTGAGAGAGGCGCTTTCACAGCGCTCGCTCGTTGGCGGCTGGCTGCGTGACTGGTACTAACATACAACTAGGTGGACGAGTCGCTGGGTAGGATGTAAAAAAAAAAGAAGTGAGTGAGGGCGGCGAGTGTCGGTCGACGGCGATCACTGATTACCGTGACCGCTGGCAGTGAGTATGAAGCCTTGGCGGGTTCAAGTTGGCGGCGAACGTACCACCGAGCGTCGAGACCTCCACCGAGTCGGAGTCTCCTCGTTCAGGCTCGAGATCGCTTGACGATCTCGCCGCGCGCCGACCGTGCGACGTTGATGGCAGTGAGGAGGGGGGAGATCCCTCTGCTGGACTCGGGGTAGGCGGCGAGGAAGCGCGCCTCGTCGGACGCGTAACTGAGCGTCGGAAACAAACGCAGGTGCAGCGAGCACGGTGAGCGATCGTCCATGTGGGCGGGCGGCTTTGTGGAACGGTACTCACACTTCCAGGAATTCCTTCGCGATGACTTCGCGATTGTGGCGAAGCATGCCGAACATCTTGCGGTTCGCGCCATGGGCGTACCATCTCTCGGGCCAGTCCTTCAGCGGGGTCTCCAGCCCGAGTTCCGGCAGCCCGCTGACCCAGTGTCTCACCACCACCTTCCACGTGTTCGCCTTGGACTGATCTGCGCTGACGGAGAGCATCGAACGGGCGCTTGGGATGCACAGCCCTGGGGTGGGGCCGTCGTCCGAGTCCACTGGCATGTCGGCGACCGTGTCCGGCGAGTGGTCAGTCGGGGTCGGGTTGACGATGACAGTGCCAGGCTGCTGGCACGAGGCACCTGAGCCTGAGACGTGTCTGTTCAACGCAGCCGCACCGGCAGAGTCGAACGTTGTCGGCGTGCCAGTGGTTGCGAGTCTTGTGACTGCTGACGGCAGTGCAGACTCGGACGACTCAGAGGCGAGGCAGCGAGCGGCGGGAATTCGGATCGTCAACGGTGCGTGCTGCTCTTCCGAGTTGGCTGCTGGTTGTGTGGACAGTGGTGCTGCTAAAACAAAAAAAAAAAGTGGCAGCTCGAGTCAACGGCGTGCTTGCGAAGTCCGACGAGAAACCCTCTCACCTCGACCTGTGGCGGCGTCACGGTCATCTCGAGGTCTGGAATTGGCGAGCGGTCCAGTCCCAGATCGCGCGATGACCTCCGAGACCAGGTTGTTGAACGACTCAGCAAACAGCTGACTCATGTCCGCTTTGATCTGTTGGGTGATGTCCGCTTTCAGTTCCTGCAAGCCACCCATGTAGGACGCCTGGGCCAGCCGCATTTCCTCGACCGTCACTGGCCGAACGAGTGCTGCCTCTCCCGCGAACGACTTGTCGGCCTCCCGAGGGACAGGCGCCAGGGCATCACTGTGATCAGTCTCATAGGCGTGCAACTCATCCAGGAGATATCGGATGAGAGTGAGGCCCTGCAGTACGGCAATGAAGGGGTCAGCCTGAGTTTTATCACTGCTCTAGTACGGTGAACTCACGTGTTCGTGCTCTGCCCAGCCTCCCCACCACCGGACCGTGGCGAGTGTCCAACGCTGCCCGGTGGGGGCGTGCATGAAACGGTACTGGGCACCTCCTCGACGGAAGCAATGGGTGCTGAAGTACCCAGGGATTCCTGCGCCCTCCACAGCCTCATTGATCCAGTTCTGAAACGTCTCGCGGGAGAGAGGCTCGCCGACTCGCACGACGCCGTTTGCGCTGATCGTGGGAAACAAACAATCCGTCGGAGTAAGTTCCCGCCCATAGCAGGTGAGCGCCAACCACTTCATCCACACGAGGAGCCAGACAAAGGCATTCGTTGCCGGGACCTCGGGTTTGGGATGTATCTGGTACTGATTGCCTGCAACATCACAGCACCCAGGGCAGCATCGGCAAGCAAATTCGATCAGTATCGCCGGTGATCATCCGAGGCAACCGATCCAAACATACATTTCAGGTCCTTCTCGACAACCCCGCTATCGACCTTCTGTTGCCAACCCTTCCGGTTCGTAAGATGCACTATGAAGAATACCTGGCAGTCCGTCATCAGCAGTTCCTCGCCAGCAAGACATTTCCTCAGGACACGGTCGATGGCAGCCTGATCGGCAATAACAATGTTCGATCGACGCAACTCAATCGACTCACAACACCTGCAGTCACCCGACCACCGTGACCAGCGGGTACTTTCGAGTCAGCCGACCTGCATGACTGCCGTGAGCCGAAGCAAGCACTTGCCTTGTCCAAAGAGTCCATGCACACGCTTGAATGGCAAGCTGCTCCAAGTGCCGTGTGACCGACGGTCTGTCTCTGATGCGCGCCCACAGTTTTGCCGACTGTGGATCTCCAGCGAGCCATCGTTCGAGCCCTTTCAGAGCTGCCTCCAAGTCTGGGCACTCCTTCCGAGACCATTCGAGCATCTGGACCATGTATTCCATTGACATCGCCTTTGAGTGTCTGCGCCCGTCGGCGTCAGAACTCGACTTGTGTTTCAATGCGTTGACCGTGTCATCAACTTCCGCAGAGTTGACCGGGTTTCCTTCCCAGCGTTGCCTGGCATCGTTGAAGTGCCAACGTCCCCGGTACGTGTCGCCATCACTGTTCGAGTTTGTAGTATTTTAGTACGCCGGATGGCACAGTGGCAGCACACCAAATAGAATATCACTCACACGTTGTCCCACCACGCCTTGAACGCGGCACGTATTCCTTCGATGGTTCCCTTTCCGAGCTGTTGATCAAATCCCTTGTAGGCAAGAAACAGTGCTAGGGCCTTGTCCGATGTCCTGTTCGGAGTACCGTCAAATGCCTGACAGAAGTCCGGGTCCCGGTACAGGTCTTGTGGAGTATCAGGCTCGGAAGTGGTCAAGATGGCAGCATTCGTGCAATCTGTTGAGTCCAGCTTGTCCACTGCGGCATCGGCAGCGGTCCCGGCGGTGTCAGTGACGAAGTGTCCTGCGAGCCACTCCCGGCCTCGCTTCACATGACCAGCATAGCATGTTTTGGTGTTCCGTGCTCGGAGATGCTTGTCTTTCCCGGCTTCTTTCAGCTGGATGATCCGTTCAAGTGAGCTGTCCTGGTCGTTCAATGGAGTCTGGGCATGCTGCTTTCGAGTCCTATTGGCCTTCTTTGGCGGCGCTGGTGGCTGCGGAGCTGCCTTTGTGGTGACCGACGACCGTGCACGCGGCATTGGTCTTGACTCAAACAAACGGGCCAAGAAGTTTGTGACGGCTTAGAAAAAAACCGACCAGCCGGTCGTCGAACTGTTTGAAATTTGAAATCTGGCAGGTGCCGACTCGCTCTCGATCATTGGTACAACTTTGATATACCGTGTACTAGCCAGCTCGAGACACCACATGATGACAGTTACAATACACAGACTCTGTTCCAATTTGAATAACACTCCATGCCTCCTCTTGTCTACGTCTGCCAGACCCGATCAACAGCCTCCGAAGGGAGAGCGTAGCTGACCACCGCTGCTGGGATCCGTTGAAAATACATTTTCCCATCGTTTGCGGGCCCGCCTAGACTCGATTGCGCGATGTCCTGTGACGACACCATAGAGAACGCCGATCGTGCAGCAGCAGCAAACGGTCGGGCATCATATATCAGCCTGAACACATCAAGCTTTGACTTGTGCTGGTCGATTCTCCCAGCGTTCGAGCAGCTTGACCACGCCAAGGCTGGCAGTATGTCGATACACAGTTGGGTCTTGTATTTGCTTTGGTAGCTGTTCTCGGAAGCAAGTGAGTCACCTCGGGCGAGAGAGAGGCAGGCATTATCCACAACTTTACCCACCTTGCACATCAACCGTAGTATTGCAGCGCCTTCCCAAATGGTGCCGCGCATGACGGCCAAAGTGGCCTCCCAACCGAACCCGAAGTATCGCTCGCACAGTGTTGCGATCAGCCTCATGCAAGGCTGGGTGGCATTGACTTCATATATGCAAGATGGAGAGACTCTGATACCAGAAAACACCGTCAACGGTGATAGGTAACGTTTCAGGTCTTCATAGTCCGGAAAGGTCTCCGGAACCTGGCTGGCAATCTCCGGGTGTCCTCGACCCAAGTGGTTACCAGGGTCTAAGGTCAGGACCGTTCGTAGCTCATCACGCCAGCACACGAGGAACTCGGAGAACACTGACATCTCCATCCTATCAAAGGCCTCGGACAAGGAAACTCCGAGCCCATAGTGGGCAAGGCCATGTGCAATTGTGATGCCATAGCCGGCAACGCCTTGACCCTGTAAGACAATCTCAGTGTGCATGTTGAAGGTCAAGCACGACTCGAGAAGCTTACATTGTGGCCCCCGCCTACAAGGAGGGCAATGAGTACACGCTCAGCTTTGGGCAGGCTTCCCCCGGGCCGGTCCGAGTCACTTAGTGCTTGATCCGTCAAGATTTCGATGTTTTCGAGACACGACAGGGTCAACGACCTCTCAGGGCTGCAAGAAGATAGTAAGAGCTTGGACATGAGAACGAAAAAAGACAATATCACATACCAGCGTGCAACACGTTTGGCTCCAAAGACGAGTGAGTTGACGTCTGATGTGAGAACCATGTCCACGAGGCCAAGCCGGTTGAGGATTGCGAGCTCAGCTTGAGCCTCGCCGGGGGCCTGAATGATGCAATGTTCATTCTGAGTTGACTCGGAGTTCACAACTCCAGAGAGATAACAAATTACCTCGTGCCACGGAAACCCGAACGCCTTGAGAAGCTCGCGGAACCCACAAGTGAGCCAATGTGGCTGGCCGTAGACTTGCTTTCCACCCTTCATCCGTGGTTGCATAAGCCCATCAAACACGAAAACAACATGCACCGGCATCCTAAGAATGACTCCGAGCCAAAGGAACAAGGTTTGAAGCTCAGGGTTTTGAGCAGTGCCCGGCACAAAGTCATGTTTGAGTGGACAGACAGGGTAGACGGCACGCATCCACACACTGAGTCCGCAGGAAAAATCAATCAAGAGAAAGAAAAACGGAACGAAACGAAACAACTCCCCTTGCGTCTATTCCGATCTTGAACAACTGCAAACGGTCTTCAAGTTCAGGGCCCACTGGTCCTGCCGCAGTGGGCCGAAAGCCTTCGTTGACGACAACTTCGAAGAGCGAGCGCTTCTCTGCAGTGCACAACAAAATCTATGAGCAATATCACTCAATATTCAGTGCAAAGCCTGGGGGCTGTTACTTACTGGCCACAACTCGTCTATACCCATCATGTCCGTCACTGGTAAACAGAGCTGCGGAGAGAGGGGTGGGAGAAAAGGCAGCACTGGCAGCGTGCCCCGACTGACATCATGGTCACCGTGACGTGACCGATGTCGATCGATCGATCGCACCGTAAAGCGATCACATCCGCCGTGATGTCGTTTTCAAGAGGCTTGTCCTCCAAGAATGGCTGTACTTCATTGCCAGTGGCAGGAAGCTCAAAGTCGTCCTCGTCAACACCATTCGGACCAAAGATTTTGTCCTCGTGGGATACAAGAGGAGCGTTTTCGGCTGTGGCACCTCGAAGAGAAATGGGGTTGATAAGGGGGTCGAAATAGAATGCAGGCAAGTCTGGGTCATCCATCCGAACTTGAATATAGACGTTTTGGGGTACATGGTAAGGGGACAAGTGGACTGAACGAGGTAACGAGTTGTATAGATGGGGGAAGGCAACTTTGTACTCGGTATGGGTTTGATTGCGGATGATCACCTTGCCGATGTCATTGAACTCGTTCCAACCTTCACCAAATGTGTCCATATCCGAGCGATAGAGTGGCTCGAATTTGGGTCCACCAGGAATAGCCATGTTCAAAGCCTTGGCTGTGAAAAAAGACTTCTTGTTGAATGAATAAGTCGCATTGCTATCCGGACGGTCCGATAACAAGGTGCATCCGAGGCAATAAACGTGCCCGGGCTCGACATCCAAAATGTTGTCTCCATACTAGTCAAGCAGCAGTTCTGCCTCGTCGAAACTTGAACTTGAAGGAGGGAAGCACGCACGCTTGAAGTGTCTTCGATCCCGGTGGTGCAGACAAGTCACAGACAGGAAAGAGCGTGTTTGACTCTGGAAATGACAATCAAAACTCAGTACGAGCCCTCTTTTATCACATTGTGATGCTTACCATGACAGGTTTCTTGCTGGAAGATGCCTGGAACACTGCTTGATGCCTTGAAAACGACAAAAATGAGGCAACAGGTGGGAAGCAGTGTGAACGGAGGACGTGGGGAACGCACGTCCTGCTCGAAGCTTACATAAGCCTTCCAAATGGGGAAGGCATTGAGTTCGGCCTCATGGCTGAGAACTCCGGAATTGTGTAGTAAAGTGCGAAAAGTGGGTAAAATGGCGGAGTAAAGTGTGATAAGTGGCGCGACAAGAAAAAATTTAAGTATCTCCAAGATGTCCCATTTACCGCCTCACCAGACCACTCGCCGGCGGAGTCGCTGCTCGGCACCACAGCATCCTATGATTCCTATCCCTCTACTAGTACCTTCAAGTTGAGTCCGACTCACGGGCCTCACACCTCGAGTGGGAGCTAAACGTTGAACACCCGGTCTCAGTCCTCCCACTGCCAAGACACGACCCGCAAGGATTTCGTGGTGTCCTCGGCACGCAACTTCCTTCTTTTCTACAGACGGCTATCAACTCGAACTCACGGATGCTCGCTCCCATCATGCATGGCAGAAAGCCTGAGCCCCACTCGGTCACAGTGACTCAATGACAGTGAGTCCAACTAATAATATTATCTAGTATGCAGTGACGCTTATATACATCGTCTTCAAGGACTTCCGAGTCGTGGAGTCCTCGCGTGACATGGTTGCAATCGGTCCCACAAGAGGCGTCGTCGAGCGCTTGTCTGTGTTCTCTGGCCCGGCCCGTCTCGTTCCCATTTGTTCGAAACGTCGTGGTCGCGATCGGTCTCGGCACGAGGCGTCGTCAGGTGCTTTCTACTGAGCAGTGTTCTCATCCACGCACCATGTTCTGATCTTTCAGCATTACAGGGTCTCTGGAATCGCTCGAAACGTCCTGGTCGCGATCGGTCCCACAAGAGGCGTCATCGCGCGCTTGTCCGTGCTCTCTGGCCCGGGTCTCGTTCCCATTCGTTCGAAACGTCGTGGTCGCAACTCGCGATCGGTCTCGGCACGAGGCGTCGTCAGGCGTTTTCTAGTGAGCGGTGTTCTCATCCACGCACCATGTTCTGATCTTTCGGCGTTACAGGGTCTCTGGAATCGCTCGAAACGTCCTGGTATTGTTCCCATTCGTTCGAAACATCACGGTCGTGGTCGCGATCGGTCTCGGCACGAGGCGTCGTCACTGGCAGGCGCTTTCTAGTGAGCGGTGTTCTCATCCACGCACCACATTCTGATCTTTTGGCGTTACAGGGTCTCTGGAATCACTCGAAACGTCCTGGTCGCGATCGTTCCCGCACGAGACGTCGTCGAGCGCGTCAGGCGGGTCGATTTCCCTTTGTGGCGGGGTGGCCCCGGGATTCCCCGAAGGTGCGACCCCAATAGCGCGTTTTAGCACCGCCACGCTAAATTAATCGAATTAAAGATACAAACCACGCGCGATAGCTACAGAATAGACAAGGTGCATAAACGTCATCTCCGAGTCATTACATCAATCATTGTCCCTGTCTTGGTGCGAAATTTCAGAAAAAGGTCCGTCTTTACATTTGCTCAATGCCAGAACTACGTAACTAACATATTCGTACTTCCTACCATACCTCACGAATGAACACAGTCAAAGTTTGAAGCACGAGCAGAGATTTCTTGGAAACGGGGAGCAGCATAATCTTTGAGGGAATTCATCACATCAACAGGAGTGGTTTTTGCCATTGCAAGCTTGTGAGCGCGGCACTCGTCGAGGAAGTCAGTGAGCATCTAAATATACTCATATCAGAAGAGAAATATGTGACTACTTATAAGTACTAAGAAAGTGCAGACCGCCGCCGGCACTCTCAGAGTGGAATTGCACACCCCAAATTTTCCTACCCGAGTCTGCCGCAGGTCGACCTGATGCCCCCAACTGACGAATCATTGCAGTTGATGAAGAATGGCTCCCATCCCGCTGGGAATGGGACAGTTAATGTCAGGGCATCATACTGATGATTTTGGCTATAAATTACCCCGATGAGTCCCAGTACGATGAAATCCCACCTCGTCACTGGCACGTTGAAACTCGACCAGCTAGAACCCTGAGGCAGACGCCAAAGCGAGGACTGGTTGGTTGTGAGTCTTACTACAAATTACTACTCGCCAGTCCTACTATTTGTTCCATGTGCCTCACCACGTCCAACAACTTCGCACTCTCGTAGCTGTACGGCCTCGACGGAATGCGCTGCGCAATCGGATCCGTCGCTTTCAACTGCGTGAAGACGGCCTCCTTCAAAATAATCTTCCACGTCGTTTGGCCCTTCACCAGACGGCACTCGACCGTCACCGCATCATAGTCGCTCGAGTCTATCGGTGGCCATCGCACAAGCTTCTCAATTCGCGCACTGTCCACCAAGTCATGGTCGAATTTGCAGTCTGGTCTTTCGCATGCGGAG
>JBBPPA010001133.1:0-14110 GCA_038091735.1 Leccinum pellstonianum
TTCCATCTGCATGAATAATCAATAAGCACGACGACCTTGGAAATAACACTGAGGAAGATTTGACCTCTTTCGGAAAGGTAAGGACTGTGAGTGTAGAGGTTAATGCTTGTATCATATCAGAGGTTATTTCAGCTGCATACCATAATCATATAAAACCGTGGTAAGTGTAAGAACTGAACTGAACCTGTGTCATTGATCTTTCGGACGGTGATGACGAGCTTACGAGCTACATAGTCATTCCGCTGAATGTTGATCAATGCCGACTGTAGAGCGGAAGACATGGACTTGGCAGGAGTGTGCTATAGCGGTTAACGGTTGCGAATAAAGGGGGAAGATATTTCGAGGACAACGGAACCGTGCTTATAAGAGATTCGGTGACCGAAATTCGTGAGAAGAGGTATGCTTATTGTAGCTGACATCGACGTCGAGTGGATACCATTCTGGTTCAATCGACATTGCATCTGCTTCTAATGACATTGAGAACGTTCTTGATGCACCCTTGCAGAAGGTTTCAGATCAGTTAAAAAAGTCATGTAACGCCACCCCAAGAAGGCAATTTTGATCCGAGCCCAGCATCCAATACTAAGTTGCACATGTGGATGTACGCTATCACGTTTTCGTCAGCCTCTCCTGCTCCGCAGCGGATCCTATGCTATTGGGAAAACAATCGAGCCGTAAGATCTAAGCCTCGTTCGAAACAACATACCGTTCAATGCTCTTGTTCAGATTCACTAAATCACGCAACATCACCACTTGATACGGCCATTAGATTCGAGAAGAAATAATCACAGTCGCGCATGCACCTGTTCGATTGCAAGTCCCTAGGATGCTCAAGCTCGATGAATGCAGTGCATGCCACCATCAACAGGTTGGCGGCAGCGCGATACGACATCCTTACATTACCTCATGATGTGACACGTTCCCAACCCGATAGGTAGGCGGGTCAGTAACATGGCCAACTGTTTAACTGTTCAATGGTCCTCTTCAATGCTCAGGCGCCGCTAAGGTCGGGAAAAAAATCCGCGTGTCTGCTAGGGACACGTTCTTTGGGACGCGTCAGCGTTCCACAGCATTCGCATCACAATGGATCCGAGTCGACTAAGTAGTTCCGGTTGCTTTTTTCTTGTCCTTCTCGAGAGGATCGAGGACTTTTATGAGAGCCGTCAAAAGAGATAGTCGACCGGCTTGGAGAATGTCAACAGCAGATTGTATACGATCATTTGGAAACAGGCGTTGCTTCTGAGAGTGACTCGATGTTGGGCTTGAGTCGGATATTATGGGTTGAACTGACAAGAGTCTAAGCCGGATAAGGACTTATCATACTTCCACGTGACTTCGACTACGTCTAAACTTGGGTTATCTTAGATCTATCGCCTGACCGTGCGAATCCGCGCTCCCTGATCTCGGTCGTCGATGGGACGAAGATCGTGACTGCATCCGAGTCAGATGACATGACACCTTGAAGGTCGAACCAGTGACCAGACTAGTTCCAAGGAGTCGCATGTACTATTTCTCACTTATTTTTTAAGTTGCTTAGAGGGGTTCAGGTTCAGTGAGCGACAGTACTAGTGAAAGACGTGTGCCGTCGCTGCAAGTCGCGCGATCACCATGATACTCAACCTTCCCCCATTTTTTGAAAGTATGCATTCATGCGCATGCTTGGTTAAAGTTCGCTATGTCACTATATCATCTGGACTCGCCAATGTTTAGAGAAATGCTTGTCAACTTGCTGTTACCATCTAGTCGAACCTGTAATATCATTCACCATAAGTGGTTTCGAGATTTGTATATCTCACCAATGGGTCGAGGACACTATTCATTTCAACGACACATGTTTCTCCTGTGCAATACCTGTTTGATGTGGCACTGGTTGCATACACTCTTTGGCCAACCTAATACTCCTCAACTGGTACCATCTCTATTTCATCCCCCGGCCCCTGATTCTGCTCAACGTCCGCAAAAACCACCACAGACACGACAACGCTGCGCAAGCCAAACCCAGTGTCGATCCCACTACCACATACTCGTCGAAGCTCGCGCGCATGTAACTCCCGTATGCTGATGATGAATCGAGGCGTCAACGCAAACGTGGGCACAATTACAATGATCGACAGCATGAACAAAAACCCCTCTGTTGGAAGTGCTCCCGCAAGTTGCAAGAAGGCGATGAGGGTATACGAGCACAACCTACAAGGTACAGTCATCATCATAAGCTCCCTTTGATCATCAATGGTTCGTTGGCGAACTTCAAGTTGGCACGGAAGAAAGATGGCGAATAAGACGGATACGTACATGATGAAGTAGATGAGGCCTGCTTGACCATCAAGTTGATGTACTGATTGAGTTCCCATCGCTTGGTCAAATGGTACATTTCGAGTGACTGTATCACGAATTGAACGAACGTGAATGCACATAAAGCGAGGACATTTGCGAATTGCAAAGTGACAGCTACTTGGCCAGTGATGGTTGAGGGAAAGATCAACGAGCAAGCTGAAGAGTGCAGTTTTTGAACAGTGGATGCTAGGTGGTGGTAACAGGAAGCTCGTCAGTAAAGCCGTGGACCTGCCATTTTTAGTCAGTATCATCACACACCGACATCACGGGATTCAAGGCTGATAATAAGAGCGATGATGGTGACAATCATCTCCGCAGAAAACAACAGAAGGAGAATAAAGAGGATTAGCCTGGATTGACTATACAGCACCCATACACGGAGGATCATTACAACTATAGTCACCATTATAATTCACTTTTTTTTTTTTTGGAAAGTCAGGTAGACAATAACTCACATTCGGCTGCACCAGTAAAGATAATATGTGCCCATCTTGAAACAGTATATATTATTCCGCCTTTAAGGTATCCATGAGTTGAGTAAAGGGAATAGCTCCGAAGTGTACTCACAACTGTTTTGATACATAGATAGAAATCAGTTGCGCTTCAACACGGAAGGCAAAAGTAGAGCAGATTCGGACACGTACAGCTATTAGGCAAATATATCAGTACAGTGTTAGTCATCGAATACAAGTATTACCTCCCCAGGACCAGGCAGAATGCTACTTCCAACTTCGAAGCAGGATCACAGTCAAATCAATGTCGTCTCCCAGACAGTGGTGACACACCAATTGAAGTGGCTCTGGAAAGCATTTGGAATTAGCATTATGTATCGTAAATGATGACAGACTCACATGATATAATAAATGCCGGCATAACGGACCTGTTACAACGTATGGTTCATAGTAATGTACTTACTGGGCAGTTCAACCCACCATAATGAAGAGTGCTGTCACCAAGGTCCAGGGTCTCATCTATGATTTTATCAAGATACTTCCAGCACGGAAACCACTTTTGCCAAACCCAGATGTATTCCATCTACATGAATAATCAATGAGCACGACCCAAGTTGGGAATAACACTAAGGAAGATTTGACCTCTTTCGAAAAGGTAAGGGCTGTGAGTGTAGAGGTTAATTACACAGTATTGTATCAAAAGTCATTTGAGCTGCATACCATAATCATATAAGATGGCGGTAAGTGTAAGAACTGAACTAAACCTGTGTCATCAATCTTTCGACGGTGATGACGAACTTACGAGCTACATAGTCATTCCGCTGGATGTTGATCAATGCAAACTGTAGAGCGGAAGACATGGCCTCGGGAGGAGTGTGCTATAGCGATTGCGAATAGAGGGGGAAGATATCTCGAGGACAACAGAACCTTGCAGGTCCTTGCTTATAAGAGCTCCGGTGACCGAAATTCGTGAGAAGAGGAATGCTTACTGTGTGGCTGACATCAACGTCGACTGGATACCATCTGGTTCAATCAACATTGCATCTGCTTCTAATGATGTTGAGAACGTTCTTGATGCACCCTTGCAAAACTTGAAGGTTTCAGATCGGATAAGTCATGCAACGCCAGTGTTGGATGGCTCGGGTCAAAATTACCATCTTGGGTTTGTACAGTGGCTCTTTCTTCCTCCACTCGTTGCGGCCTTTCGGTTCAGGTGTATCAGAGGCACTGGGGGTCCGACTCGGACCAGTGACTTCATAGTAACTTTGATTACATAATTTGTCCGTGTTTCGTTCAGTATATTAGTACGAACTGAGTACGAGTGTCAGTACAGAAAGAAGAAAAAAAAGCAAGTGATCCAGAACTCACCTCGGGCCTGAGAATTACTGGGAGTGGACGAGCAGCCTGGGTAACAGGATTGCAAAGTCCTGTCATGTGCAAAGGCAAAATTTCACTGTCCAAGCAAACTCAAGAGAAGAACTTGAACGAGGAAAAAGAAATGATTACACATGATTGTGTGCATTGTGCAGTCTAATCGCTCCTGCCAGTGCACACCGCTATGGCGTTACAAGTGCACAAATATTCTCACCGCGTTGCGCGCTTCGCCCACCGCGCACCGCGCTGCGCCCATTCCGCGCGCACCACATTGTACACCGCGTTCGTTGTTGTGCGTGCCGCGTTCTTACTTTATTGTTACGTCGTTTACTTAACAGTTGAGTCGTTCGAGTTACTTAGACTCTGTAGTATCATGAAGAGAGATGGAGTTGTGTGATAAAAAGTTCGTCAATAAAACTGTCAGCAGCCCTCAGATCTAACAAAAACATCTGTAGTATTTAAGAGAGCATGTACTGGATATACTGCTACTACAAACGGTGTCAAGTAGATATCTCCTTAGGGGTGTGTATCCCATGTAGCCAACGCGGTTGTTGCAATGCAAGACAAGTCGCAAGACGGAAGGCCCTGGACGCGTTCATGTGTTCGTTCCCGACGACGCTAGCCACGCTGTGGTGGTCGTTGACGGTGCAGATCCGGCTCATGCACGAGCCGTGGCCGCTGGAGATTTTCGAATGAGAGGGGAGAGAGGTATGGGATGACCAGGGCAGCCTGATCGCACGGGGGCTTTGGTACGGATGGGCATCCACTGCGGTGCGCCCGTGTGCGAGCCGGATCCGATCACGATATAGACTACTTTGGCCCGATGATTATCTGTGCGGCGCGGATCTCGGGGATGGGGGGCAGATTATGTGTGGCGCGGACGTCGTGCGGGAGATCAACGCGCGGATCACGGAGACTGCGCCGCACACGGAGTACTCAGAGTTCCAGCCGCCGCAAGCGATCGAGGCAATTCGGCAGATGAAGATAAGGGTGATCTGGGGAGCTGAAGCTCAAGGGGCTCGAGATACGCGAGACGGTGTCGTTGATCTACCGGTGTCTATCGCTGCACGGCAGGACAATGACTTGGCGGGCGTCTCGGCGGGAGCGGCGGTGGCGCCTGTCATGGTGCAATGGTGTATAGGCCAGGTGAGGGAATTGGCGATATTGTGTCTCTGTCTGAAAGCGCTCGCGAGCGGGCGGTTGTATCGACCATTTCTGAAACGCAAGGCGAGCATATCGCCACCGCTTCTGCCGTCGTCGTCATCGTCCCAACATCATCCACCTCCACCGTTGGGGTCAGAGACCTCGGAAGACGACCAGCTGGAGGCGGGGTACATGTACTACGGCGATCCGGACCAGCTGTAACCGCCGATGCACAGCAAGATGGGCGAGTTGGAGGCGATGATGGTGTTGGATTCCGAGATTCGTTGTTGACGCGATTGGAGAACACTGCGTCTGCGATGTTGATGGCGGTGGTGATGGAGCGTATGTCAGCGGGACGGGTACCGACGGAGTTAGGGTTGGACGGACGGACATCGAGGTTGATGGTGCGATGATGACTGTATAAGATGTGTGTATGTGTGTGTGTGTGTTTTCTTTCGCTATTCACTATTGTTCGTTGTTCGTTGTTCGTTGTTCGTTGTTCGTGTGCTTCCAGTCGTTTGTGTACAAGGGGAGAGAGGGATGGAACGACCAGGGCAACCTGATCACGCAGGGGTTGTCCGTGCTGATGGGCATCCATTGCGGTACGCCCGTGTGCGAGCCAGATCCAATCACGAACCAGATGGACTACTTTGGCCCGATGATCATCCGTGCGGCGCACATCTCGGGGTGCGCGAATGGGGTAGTAACGCTGTTGTGCCAGCGCATCGTCGTGCTGCGTTGAATGAGGATGGGGTGTGGGCGGGATCAACGTGCGAGGATAGTGATGGGGCTGGTGGGGACAACACGTGGTTGCGTCAATACATCGTTGTTGTCGTGTCGTGTTGCTGCTTCTGCCTCTGCATCGAGGAGGCGGTCTCACTTCTATCAAGGGTGTGTATACAATCCTCGAGGGCGTGGAAAGCAGCTTGAGTGAGGAAGACCTAAGTAACGAGTAAACCGAATGAGAAACCCGCCAGCCCATGACAAAAATGCTTGAGAATCACCTTGTACGGTGAACGGGGGTCTGTGGGATACCCCGAACGATCGATGGCGCCGATATTGAAGGAAGGGTTGCCCCAGCGCTTGCCGAAGGCTTCCACCGTCGTGTGAATTGATGTGATCCGTCTTCTTGTGTGATCGACGAGCCCGGTCGTCCATGGTGTGGATGAGCGAGCCCTCTAGACTTGTTCTAGGGAAGGTAAAAATGCTCGGTGTTGTCAAAGTAGGGAACCGAGGGAATAAAGCCAGAGTTACCTTGCGAGTCCATTTCATACTCATTGATCACGACTCGAATGTGTTCATTTGAATAAAGCTCTGCAGACGCTCTTTGGGCGTATTTGAACAGATACTCAGATGGATCCTGGACGTAAATCAGGAAGTGGCTATGGAGGGACAGACATGATGATTGTCATTTGTATCGTACGGTAACCATCCGCGTATTGAACAGCAAGTCACGTGATCATTAAAATGCGCAGAATTGCGACAGAAGTGAATGGTGCGGAAGTACGGAAGGGGGGAGAGTGGAGAGTGGATTGATATCAACATTAAAAGAGACCGGTGATAGAACGTGTGGCTGGCATGACTCCATACTCATCATCCCAGGCATTGACAAAGGGAGGTGTGTTTGGATCACTCGGATCATCTCGATGACGTAAGAATATATCTTCCTGAGAAAAGGTGATGAAGTCTGGTGCGGGCGAGTACGCATGATGGTTGCCATTGGTCAAACGCGTTTCAAGATATGGAATGGGCCCCAGGTCAGCTACTAGTATGTGAAGGTTGGAATGTCAGTAGCGCAAAAATCAGGCACAGGTACAGTACTTACCATCCCTGAACTTCTTTGGAGCACGCCGGTCCGACGGTGATTCGGATTCAGGCGAACGCACTGCGCGATCCCTTTTTCCAAGTTCTAACACCACACGGTTAATATTTATCTTATCTGTCATGACTGATACATCCCGTACCCAATTTCCGCTGTGGTGTTCTGGGGATGCATCGGGCTTTCACTTTATGGTTGGCAGCGGCGATCGGAGATTTGGGACGATCGAAAAGGCTGAGTTCCCCGATGGAGCTTGCAAGAGGCTTGGAAAAGTCATCTGAGTGGATGCTCTCGGTTTTATTGTCCGAGTCTCGCTCATCCTGATAGTCACCATCGATCGAGTCGGAGTCGCCGCCAGAATCAGACCCAGCTACGGGTGGCTGTGTGTTCCAGCCTTCATAGATTTCTTCGGGAACCCTGTTCCTCGTGGCTGACCTATGTCAGTATAATAAGAGCAAACGAGTACCTAGTACATACCAAACCAAAGTTGACTATCACCGACGCTGGCTTTTTCTCGCCCTTTGTTCTTGAGCAGATCTGCGCCATTAGGATAAACAGTCTCCACGACATTCAAAGAATACCCAGTTTTGCTCAGAAGCCTCCACCACGGTAGCCTTTCACCTTTGCTCGACCTTTGCAGATTAAGGCCGTTCTCTTGGATGTAGCTGAAAACTTGAGGGAACCATTCGGTGAGCTTAGCAGTCGTTTGGTCATAGTTCCAACCGCTGTCGACTGTGATAACCTCGTCTGTATAGCAGCCGCGGTTCTTCATTCTTTGGAGATCGTTTGAACAATTCGGTCGGATTGGGAGCTTTGTTGCACGAAGTGCACCAAATCTCTGTGGATGCCAGCAGACGTTAGTACACACAAGTCTGCACCTATTGAGACGACTTGTACTTACATCGACACCACATGTCAAGATGCCCAACTTGCTAACTCGAAAGATCTTGCCGCTCACTTGAGGACGCACAATGGTCCTACTCGTACTCCCGGCCCGGGGAGCGTTGCTGGATCCGTGACCCTGGTGGGATCGCACCGTAAACATTAGCACAGCCGCCATAGCAACCGATGGTTAAGGAGACTCGGACCCACCCTACTACGCTGAGTGGCATTTGCTGGTGCTGGTGCGGCAGGCGCTGGACCACGTCCCAATTTCTGATACTCAACAACCTTACGGTGTGATGAGAATGCTGCCAAAACTTCACGTCGAGCTGATTTGAACGATACCTGCGTGTTGGCTAGCCGTTGAGTTGCAGGACGGTTTCCTGACATCTGCGCAAAGATATTCTGGACGCTCGCACGAGCAGACTGAGTATTAGATGGACCTGGAGCATACTCCGAGTTGTGTCCAGTCATGGTGGGTCCGAGTCTTGCTGGTCGAGGATCATCGTTACAAGCGCTGCAGTGGAAGTGGTCGCCAGGCTTGAGGTGACGGCGGATGGCTGTGCAAGAGGAGCAGCCCCGACTAGGGGGCTGAGTTAAAAATAAAGACTCCACCATCAAGATGGAGAGAAACGAAGAGAAAAGACAGCGGGGATTGCAACCACAGTTGGCCACAAATCACAGTTGAAAGGGAACAAGCCATGACATTTATACTCTATGCTTTGTCATGGTACTCCAAAAAGTGAAGCAGTGTAGATAACGCTTGACACCACAATTTTGCCCGATTATACCAAATGGGTTCCGCTAACGAAATATGAAGCTCCTTGGTGGCCCGGTGGCCCACCGGTATAGTCTCGTAAACAGGATAATGGCAGCCATGATTCTCCCATTCACTCGTGTCCAGACCATAATTTTCAGGTGTGATATCACACCGAATTACCTCATGAAGCACAGCATAAAAATGCGCCTCACTTTCGCCTTGAGGAAATGGATTCCCGGGAAGCGGAACTTGAACTGCCTCGTGTGTGATCATTGTAGCCGCTCCAGCCTCGACTCGGATCTCATTTGCAGGGATCCGATCTTCTTCGTCTAATGGATTTCCAGCACCGGACTGATGGGGTTGACGAACTTGCTCCAGGCCATCAACCCCATAATGTTGTTCAATTACATCAATCGGCAATCCTTCACAGTCATCACAGTACACGCCAAAATTTGTTTGTCCAAGGAAGCGTAAGTCCTAGATTATTAAATATTATTAGTAGTAGACGTGATGAATGCCCAATCCGAGTCAACTTACCATCGGACTCTTGTTGTTGGTGTCTGGGCCACCAATCGGATGGCAATTCCATTCATCCTTAAATATATCACAATCCTCGTTGATGTTATCCAGGAACATACTGTGAAGTAACCAGGTGTGGTGAGGGTTTTGTGGATCAAGCAGGTGTAGCCTCTCGAGTCGGGTGAAAAAAGCCCGCCAGCGCCGGGCAAACTGAGTACCAACTTCAACCCATAAGCGCTCGATACGTGTGTTACGAGTGGACCTTGAACAAAAAAATATTTAATAAGATTGCCTCGGATGGAAAGAGCAGTCTCAGGCTGGCTTACGATCCCCATATGAACGATGCCCGTTGGGGCCCTCGTGTCATAGTCATGTAGGTTGCGACCTCGATATTCTCCCCACCACGATCCCCACGAACTCGTGAAGGAAGGCCATATTCTGTCGTGGCAGATTTGAACAGATCTAGCACCGTAGCTGATCTATTATTGTCACTTGCTCGTAAAGCAGTTACCTAGTACAGAGAAGTAAGCATCATAGTCACAGTGGCACGAATACATAATGTCCAAGTTGAATTATTCACCGTCCGGCAAAAACCATCGATTACCCCATGGATTACGACACCCCAACGGATCAACTTGTGATGTCCATCGAGGTGCCATAACGCGTTTGGTCGCTTGACATAATACCGGCGACGTCGTTTTACCTGCCGATTACGGAGGACTTGCCCGACACGATCAACCCTTCGCAGTGATTCAACAACACGGCGGTGCTGTACACGTACTCCGTTCTGTCGTAAGAACCCAATCATGTATCGAATGCCCGATTCCGGTCGCCGTTTCTTGAAACGAATGACAAGATTGTCCAATTCCGCATTACCGAGTTGTGAATATTCCCGTTTGATACCATTACGCCTCATGTAATTATAAACAGTATTCCGATGGACGCCTAGACTGTGTGCCAGCTCCGTGATGGTGATCTGGCGATTGTTTGAAAGTGCCTCCTTTAGAAACTCGGCATTGACGGCTTTCTTTGGTCGCCCCCGGAGTCCGGTCTTGATAACAGTGACCGGTTGTGGGATGTCGATGTTAGTTTCGCCACTGCATAATAGTACATCTATGATACGATCACCTCAAAGCTGTTTTTAGTACATTCACATACCTATTTCCTAAGTTTGAACGAAAGTCCCGAAGTCTTTTCGCCACGGATGCAAAGGTGACCGTTGCTGCGACGAGCCATTCCTTTGTGTCCAAATAAGTAGCTGCTGGGTCTTGCTCAATTGCTTCCAGAAGAGGAAGAGCACCACTTGTTATTGCATCAAGATGGAAAGCGAGCTGGAGAGGATCCGCATCTTCTTGAACAGAGACTTGACGTGCATACCGATATATCCGTGAAAGTGTATCATGAGCAGTTAGGAACGTTGCTGGGTATCTAGTAGGGTTTGGAAAAGGGAGCAGGTACTGAGGTGTGGGTTCGTCTTCTGCCATTGTTGACAACGAGCCTATCAGCCACTGGCAGAGGTGCCGACGCTCACTGGCGCTCAGCGTGAACCTCGCTACTGATTAGTCAGCTCTACTACCGTTTCCCTGATCCCAACTCGGACACAACAACTTGACTAGTCTTGAACAACAACGGTGGTGTGAGTCAGTGGTGACAACATCCATGCCATGACAATGACATAAGGTGCAATGTTGTGCCACTGGCACATGCAACGATGCGAATGACCGTCGACGATAGACACGACAATGGCATAACAGTGTGCCCGCCTCTCTCCCCTCTTCCTCTCCCTCGCTCACCTATGCCCTTGCCAGACCTCGTGCACGGCGTCTCTGCCTTCGATAAACGAGCATGACAACAACCCATCATGCATGCTCCATGGGTACGCCTGACCCACACGTGGGCCGCACCAAGGCCTCCAGATGATGACTCGGATATGGATCTGTTTCCACCGACTGGCAACCTTGAGGACTGTAACCGGCAGGGGGCAGGAGCTCGCTTACTAGAGTCTAGATAGATTGCCCCATGGAGTTCCACAGTATTACCACCGTGACTGCTCGCCAAAAACAGTAGTAATACAGATCTCAAACAGAGTCCAGACCATTGACGAGACAATGACCAATGTGCTCGCTTCTATCTAGTACGTACATGGGTTGCAGGCAAGTCTGTTAGTTCGGACGCAAGATAATTTCAGTGAGATCGATCGTTTGGTCCGTTGGTTTAATTAACTTTAATATGTACAAGTACCGTGGTGACACGATGCCACTGATCACACGGTTCACACTTGAGATTTTCAACTCGTTCCCCTTCTTCCGTTTGTTCTCACGTTGCTTCACTGGCAAGAGTTTTCCCTTCTTCCAACTCCTCTGAACGCGGTGAACCATGGAGACCTCCAATGTGATTGATGAAGTACTAGTATCCGTGGGCCGTCACCCCCAATACTATTTCGATGAGCCAGGGTGCCACGTCTTCCTCGTACGTGTCATTGCCATGTGCCACTGTGACCAACTTGCCCAGAACTAATTGATTCCATAGGTTGATAATACGTTGTACAAACTCTCCATCGCTACTCTCGGTCGACATTCACAGGTTCTGGCCGATATGTTTATGGCGGCCAAAGAGGACCTTGACGAAGGTGAAAATGATGAGAACCCGATTGAAATCCCACAACTGGAATCATCAACGTTCGACCTCTTTGTCGAACACCATTTTGGATTGTACGTTTTGACGTTTTGAGTACTCATTCTAATAGCTGCCATGGCTGACTAACAAATGGGTAGTCCTCGTATAGGATCCAGGTACACAAATCAAGAACTTACGACCTTTCTGGCGTTTTGCGACAAATATGAATGTGACACGACAAAGGTGTTTGTCGTCAATCGGATCCAAGCATTCAGCTGGCGTTTTCACTCTGCAGAGCTGATGGAACTTGCCATGACCCATCGGCTTTCATCACTGTTTCGGACTGCGTTTCTAGCGCTTACGGATATCTCGCTGATGGAGTTGACCAAAGAGCAGCGTTCAATGATCGGCCCAGACGTATTTATCAGCCTGGCAATTGCAAAATCCGTTCTTGATCGTCACTGCCGAATCATTGCTGCTGAAGAACCTCACATCATTGCACACGCGGAGGATTGTCAAGACCCACCAGCATGTGCAGCCGACTGGCATGGAGTATGGTGGAACGGCATGGGCCGCTACCTGCTCGACGGGCGAAATCCCCAGCCATACAAGGAGGCGGTCAGACGCTTCAAATCAGAGATGGAGTTCGGGCGCGTGGGCAAAGGTTGTAAGACGAAGATGTTTCAATTATTAGAGGATGGTGTTGCATTCCAGCGTGCTGAGGATTTTGTCAACGAACTCTGTGATTATCTCATTACCCAGTTCCATCTTCAAGATTCATAGATACATATGTATGACTATGCTCGCGCATTGACGAGTATGAAACAGAGGATATCTTGGCCTTCATTCCTTCGGTTCCTACTTTGACAACGCCGAGTGTGTTCGCCTTCTCCAGAACAAGCCTGGAGGGCTCATCCACATCATGGACGACCAAGCTCGTCGATCACACAAGAAGACGGATCACACGATGGTGGAAGCTTTCAGCAAGCGCTGGGGCAACCATTCTTCATTCAAGGTTGGCGCCGTTGATCGTTCGGGTATCCCACGTTCACTGTCAACCACTTCAATGGGCCTGTCACCTATTCCTCCGCGGGATTCCTCGACCGCAACCTCGACTCACTTAATCCCGAGACTTCGTTTCCCTTCTCCACGGCTCTCACGCTGCCGGGTCGATCAACCCCTTCGTCAAGGGCCTCTTCTCGGGTCAGGCTATTGCGACGCATCATTTTCCTCATTGGTATGGTGGACAACCGAAACTTGCCCCAATGTCTGTTCTCGCAGTACATCCTTCTGGCCCTGTCAATCATGATGGTCAGCATCATCACATTCAAGTTCATCGCCTCGATCAACTTTGGTTCGCCCCGCGCGCCAGAGGATCAAGACAAGTTTGTAATCTGCCAGGTTCCCTGTTACACCGAAGGCGAGGTTTCGCTGCGCCGCACTATCGACTCGCTCGCCCAGCTCAAGTACGATGATAAGCGCAAATTACTCCTCGTCGTCTGCGATGGTAACATTGTTGGTTCCGGCAATGACCGACCTACTCCCCGTATCGTGCTTGACATTCTTGGTGTGGATGCCAACCTTGACCCTGAGCCATTGAGCTTCGTTTCTCTGGGCGAAGGTGCTCGGCAGCACAACATGGGCAAGGTGTACTCTGGGTTGTATGAATGCGCTGGTCATGTCGTGCCGTATCTGGTGGTTGTCAAAGTCGGCAAGCCGACGGAGCGCTCGCGTCCTGGTAATCATGGAAAGCGAGACTCGCAGATGGTGATCGTGCATTTCTTGAACAAGGTATGTCGTCGCTTGAGGGTGCAAGTCGAAGCAAACGGCTCACGCGCGAGGGCGAATTATAGGTTCACTTTAATTCACCAATGGACCCACTGGAGTTGGAGATGTATCATCAGATCAAGAACGTGATTGGTGTCAATCCGACGTTTTACGAGTACTTGTTCACGATCGATGCCGATACCACTGTGGATCCGTTCTCTCTGAACCGGTTAATTTCTGCGTACGTTCCGTGTATTTCTATCGCGCCAACTAATATTCACTCGCTCTTTTGTAGTATGGTTCACGACAAGAAGGTACTCGGTGTCTGCGGTGAGACGACGCTCTCCAATGCCAAGCAGTCCATTATCACGATGATGCAAGTCTACGAGTACTTTATCTCGCATCACATGGCCAAGGCTTTCGAGTCGCTGTTCGGTTCCGTCA
>JBBPPA010001134.1:0-14086 GCA_038091735.1 Leccinum pellstonianum
ACGGAACGGGGAAAAGGAAAGACAGAGCGGAAGAAACGAGCTGAGCGCGACTGCCTGGTGGTCGTCGTGAAGTCAGCTCATCACATAGAAGAGATGTCGTGGCTTTAGAGGGATAGAGTGAACACACAACAACCCTGGATACTGCAGATGTGTTTTCCCGGTCCGGCCAATACGGAAGGGGACGCGGCCTTAGCACGCTGGTTGAAGCTTCGTCGGCACGATGGACCGCCACAGATTCGGCACGGCGACTGTCCATCTCCCCGCTGTTTCCGGTATAGCAGATTGTACGCGGTTTGCGGTCATAACTATCGCGCGCGAGATGCATGTAGGTGAAGAATTTACCTTCCGTCTCTGCTCCGTTGTCCCGGCCATCAAAACAACCCTCGTCTCCATCATGACAACTGTAGCCCATGTAGCACAGTGCTAGACCGTGTCGACTCAGCGACGTCGTGGATCGTCGAGAAGAGAACTGTCAGGGGCAGCTGATAAAGTGCAGTTGCATGGCAAGAAGTTCGCAATCCCAGTCATTGCTACAATAAAACAGTAGCAACGATGCCTAAGATCCAATAGAATAATAAATCCCGACCCGATCGTTAACATCAAGCGAGCTGTGGGCCACTGAACAGCGAAGTGGACAAGAGCAAGAAAGCTGCGCCACTTCGCTCCTCATAGGTAGACTAAGTTCCTAGTATGCGCGGCTCGCTACCACCTGCGAACTCGAAAGCTTCCGTCAAAAGTCCGAGTCCAAGATCTTTAGTCGCTGTCTATAAGTAGTTCCAAGTACATTTGTGTAGTACACACAACAATATTCATCTAGTAAATCACGCAGAATCATACTTGCTCAACACCTCCCCCCTCACCCGCTCCCTCGGACACCTCCTCCCAGTCCACATCTCAAACTGCACATACCCCTGCTCCAACAACACCTCCACACCCCTCACCCTCGCCCACCCGCTCTTCTTCTCCACAGCAGCCAACTTCAACAACGGCGTCTCCGAAGGCTTGTACGCCATGTCCACCACCACGCCCGTCGTTGCCTCGAACAACGTCGGCGGCAAGTACACCCCGTTCCCCGTAGTCGTCGTCGTAGCCTCAGCGGGAACAGTAGACACGATCACGCACGGCGCAGCACCAGGCCACACACCCAACTCATCAATCGCACGCACCCGCGTCGTCCCATCACCATCAAACCCCCTCGCGATCCCCTCCGCCTTGTCCTTGGTCCGGTTAAACACATACACCTCACCCACACCCAACGTCTTCAACGCATACACAGCCGCACGCGCAGTCCCACCAGCTCCAATCACCAACCCCACCGCGTCCCTCCCTAATCCAAGTCCCAACCCCTCCGCGTGTCCTCGCACAGCAGCTACGATCCCGAGATAGTCCGTGTTCTCGCCGTACAACCCCCCACCGCCGTCGTCCTTGCGCACGATCGTGTTCACAGCTCCAATCGCCCGCGCAGCTTCCGACATGCCGTCCAAACACGCCATCACGTCTAGCTTGTACGGAATCGTCACGCTCGCACCCCCAAACTCTTCCGCCCGGATCGCCTCCCCGATCCGCACGTCCGAGATCGTAGCCGTCTCGAGTAGGCTATACGTATGCGGCAGCCCGAGCGTCTCAAACGCCGTGTTATGGAGCGTCGGGGACATTGAATGCCCGATCGGCGTTCCGAATAGGTAAAACTGCCGCGCGGGGAGTAGACCGCACAGGTGCTGCGCCCGGTGGATCTCCGCGACCGAGAGCTGGCCAGGCGCAGCTTTGTTGGGGAGCAGAGGGTGTGTGACGGGGGTCAGGCATGCGTTGAGCACCCGCGAGAGTTGACCGGACACGCCAATGTTGAGCGCGATGAGTGGCTTGGCTGTGTGACTGGCAGCAAAGACCTGCAGCGCCAAGTTGCTCGACGGAGTGGTAGCCTTGGACACGAGCTTGACGATATCGCCGTATTGCGTAGCGACGCCGTACGTCGATACCATCCTCGGTGCGTCCCATCCGATAGCGCCCGTCCAGTCATGGAAAGAAGCAATGATCTGCGAAGTACCTTTGAGTCGCACGATCTCCTGCACGAAATGTGGCGACAGCGTCGTCTCGACGTCGACGTATTCACATCCGAGACGCAGCCCGAGTTTGATGAGATCCGCGGCCTCCTTGTGCGCGTCGTCGGGGAAGGCACCGCCTTGTGCGGTCGTGCGGACAGTGAAGATGATGGGGAGGGACGTGACGCGTCGGAGCGCAGTCACCTGGTGCGACACGTACGCGTGCGACGGAATCGAATCGGTAGAGCCCGTCTCGCGCAAGAGGTCGACGCGCAGCTCGAGCGCGTCCACGCCCGTACACAGCTCGGCCATGTCCGCCAACGCGGGTACGATGTCCGGATACGTCAGCGACAAGAAGTAGGACCGGACGCCCTGCGCGGCCTTGGCGACGTTGTGCGCCAGGTTCGGCTTCAACCCCGACACGTGTCCAAAGAACCTCGTCACCTCGGCCTCCACGCCCTTCTCGAATCCGGCATAGTTGCTAAACTCGTACCCGGCGCACTCCGCGTACCACGGTTCGCGGCGGGCAAAGACGTCCCGGACCTCCTCGCCGTACGCTGGGCGTTGGCCCTCTTGGTCGAGGTAGGATTCGATGACGGACAGTTGGCGCTGTATCCAGACGATCTTGCCGCTTTGCTGGGAGGCAAAGTCGACGAGGGCTTCTCGCGCGGCTGGGGTCTCGACGACGCCGCCTCCGAGACTGATCACCCAGCCCTTGGCGTGTGTGTTCAAGAGGGAGCGCAGGAGGTCGGTCTCGGCTGCGCGGAAGGCGGGCCAGCCGTGCGTGTGCACGTATTCCCGCACAGTGGGTGGATACAACGACTCAAAGTGCGCGTCAAAGTCGAGGAAGGAGAGGGAGAGCGCACGGGATGCGAGCAGGCCAATGTGGGACTTGCCGGATCCTCGCATGCCGATGATGACGATGGATGGCGTCGTCGAAGGCGTGAGCGACTTGGCAGGCGCATCGGTCAGTGTCGGAAGCGGGCGGGTGTTGGGTATGTCGACTCCTCGTACTTGAATGCCGATCTACACGGGGCGTGAGTGATCGAAACATATGCACACACGTGATACTTGCCTTGTTCTCCAAGTCGTCCCACCAATTGGGCCACGTCTTTTCGACGCACCGTTTTTCCTCGATGATGGTCCCGTTCACGACTGTAGCGAGCACGGAAAACGCCATCGCGACGCGGTGGTCGTCGTAACAATGAATCGAAGCCCCACTCTTGAGCGTGTCAAGTGGGCGCCCATAAATGACGATCCCATCCTCGAACTCGTCCGTCTCGACCCCAAACTTGGCTGTAACATCGGTTCAGTCGACCGATCCCACACGCTGATGAGAACGAGAACGTACCCAATTGATCGCGCATCGCCTTGATGCGATTGCACTCCTTGACGCGCTGGTTCGCGATGCCGCGAATCCGCAACACGTTCTTGCCCACACCGCCTTGCCCGCCCAGTCCACCATCCGTCGCGACAGCCCCCACGACCGCCGCCGTCAAGAACGCGTCCGTCATCGGTTCCATGTCCACCTCACCTATAGCCTTGAGCGTCCCGATCGGCGGACCCGTGACGGTTGTCTCTGTAGCGGTCTGCACGACTGTGCATCCCATCGGCTCGAGGACCTCTTTTGCGAAACGCGCGTCGCCCTGGAGGGACGACGATCCGATCGAGGTGAGCGTGCACGTCGTACCGGTGATGGCGGCGACGGCGAGCGGGTACGTCGCGCTCGAGGCGTCCGACTCGATGGTGAAGACGCCCGATTTGGGGACGGTGTACACACCGCGTGGGATCTTGTACACGTTGAGCGGCGCGCCTGTGTCGGGGTCGCGCTCGCGGGTGACGTGGATGCCAAAGTCGCGCATGAGGGCGATGGTCATGTCGATGTAGAGCTGGGAGATGACGGCGTTGCCGGTGAGGACGAGGGTGGTGTCCTGCTGGGAGTAGGGAGCACAGAGGAGGATGGAGGAGACGTATTGGGAGGAGATGGAGGCATCGAGGGAGAGGGTGCCGCCTGGGAGACCGGTTGGGGCAATGGAAAGGGGAAGACAGCCGGAGCCGCCGAGGTAGTTGATGTTTGCGCCGGCCTTTGTGAGTGCCTCGACAAGCGGGGCGATAGGGCGCTGTTTCATGCGTGAATTTCCGGTGATGACAGTGCAATCCGATGGGGACGGATTGGGAGGGGGCGATACAAGGGTGCAGACGCTAGTGAGGAAGCGTGCGGCGGTGCCAGCATTACTGAGGTAGAGTTGTGTGCCGGGCGGAGGAAGCGAAAGTTTACCGCCGGAACCTGTGACGACGAGGGTTTCGCCATTGTCGGCCCATTCGAACGTGGCTGCCTGAGTGGAGGGTGAGCACGGGAAAAGCGGAAGAAGAGACGACGCACATGGAGCGCCTGCAAGGCCGCCATCATGACCTGGGTGTCATCTGAATGGAGCAGATTCTTCAGTTTGACTGTGCCGTTTGAGAGGGCTGCGAGGACGAGGGCGCGATTGGAGAGGGATTTGGAACCTGGTGTGGTGAGGGTGATGTGCGGAACGCCTGCCTTGCCGTTCGAGACGGGCGCGGGGCTGACGATAGGTGGGGAAGGGAGGAGTTGGGGATGCAACGGGCCCTTTTCTGCCGCGCCTGGGATCTCCCTGAGAGGTGCTGGGAGCGATGGCTTGAGATAAGCTGTTGGGGTACCACTGATGACGGTGACGCCTTCTGAGAGGACCAGTTTGATTTCGTCGTCGGGTATGCCAGTTGCTCTAAGTTCGTGGGTCTTTCCAATGCGAGACAAGAGGACTACTTTTTTGACCTTGGAAGTTGTATTCTTTTTGTCGATGGCCATGCGATCGAGGAGGCCGTCGATGGTCATTGAGGGCGCGGATGCTGCGCGTGCGAGTGCCTGGGCGCGAAGGATGAGGGGGTGCAAGAAGGATGTGGGGAGGCCGTAGGACTCGATGCAGCGACGGAGTCTTCCGACGCCGACCTGACCGAAGCCAGTTTCTCTTCCGCGACCGCGCGCGATCTCTGCTTCGAGGACCATGCCGATGGCGACACACTCGCCGTGAAGGAGGTAGGGAGTGAGGAAAGCCTCGATAGCATGACCGATGGTGTGACCAAAGTTGACGAGGTTGCGGAGGTGAGCTTCCTTTGGATCGTATGAGACGATGGTAGCCTTTGTGTTTGCGGAGGAGATGATGAGGGTGAGGAGAGGATGGGAGGCAAGATCGTCGAGGGACTGAGCGTGTATGTCGCCGAGGGAGTCGAGGAGGGTTGCGGAGGAGGATTCTAAAAGGGCAAACGCGTCTTCGTCCCATATGGCAGCTGTCTGTGGGGCTATGAGGGATGTGGCGGTGTAAGAAGTGCGGGAGAGACGGACCTTTATAATTTCGGCGAGGCCGTTTGCGAGCTCGCGCTTTGGGAGAGAAGCGAGGAAGGCGACATCGATGAAGACGTACTCTGGTTGCCAGAACGCGCCGACGAGGTTCTTTCCGAGGGGAGTGTCGATGGCTGTCTTTCCGCCGATGGCTGAGTCAACCATGGCGAGGAGGGAAGTGGGGATCTGTACGACTGGGACGCCGCGCATGCTTTTGGAGAGTCAGCAAAGAGAGAGAGAGGGGATCCGAGTACGCACAAGGTGGCAGCGACGAAGCCGACGAGGTCGCCTATGACGCCTCCTCCGAGAGCGATGAGGACGGTACTACGAGTGCACTTTTGTGAGAGTAAAAAGTCCTCTATGGCAGCCTTTCCCGAGCGAGACTTTGTTGTCTCGCCTGGTGGGATGACATGGGTGATGAATCGGGGTGCTGATGCGAACGCGCGCTTGAATGTGTCGAGGTACAACGGAGCGATGTTGGTGTCGGTGACGAGCACATACGTCGCAGCTGGCAGCGATGAAAGCAGAGTTTGTGCGATGTGATCATGCAAGTGAAATCCACAGTGAATCGACTCTCTGCCGAGGATGGAGATCTTACGAACGGACATCTTTTGAGTTCCCTCTACTACGATAGAGACCCTCATTATATATAACCGAATCTCGGGATTCAATCTGATCCCGGGTTCAACATAAATAGATCTCCGTTGAATGTGAGAAATCTCATTCAATAATGTTCGCTCGACGCCTCGTTCAACGTGCTCGTTTCGTGCGTGCGCTCTCGACGCAACCTACACAAAATCGTTGGCGTGGATTTCTACAGATCGTCGGTCGCACTACTCTCGTCACCGTCGTCGCAGGTCAGTCTCTTCTTTTGTTTCGTACACTCACTCATTTCTCTCCCAGCTACCGGCACGCTCTTTTACGTCTCCCACAAGGAACGAAACCCTGGTCCACAGCTCCCATTCGACCCCGAGAAAAAAACTCTCGTCGTCCTTGGCAGCGGTTGGGGTGCGACTAGCCTTCTCAAACATCTCGACACTGAAAATTACAACACAGTTCGCATTCGCATTCTCTTCTCCTTCTTTTTTCTCACCGTGCGCTTAGATCGTTATCAGTCCAAAGAACTATTTCCTCTTCACTCCGCTCCTTCCATCCGTAGCAGTTGGTACACTCGGCCCTCGTTCTATCCTACAGCGTACGTCTCGTTCCCTTCACATCTACTCAACTCACATCTCGTACAGCTACTCGCTTTCTCACTCGTCACAAGGCTAGAGAAGTCTCTGTCATCGAAGCTGAAGCAACAGACGTCGACGTATGTCCTCTCCTTTTCTCCTTCTCACTTGTCTCATCTCTCCGCAGCCTGTAAACCAGACCGTCACCTTCACAGATTCATCTCCCCTCCGTCCACTCGAGCCCACTAGCACAATCCACTATGACTATCTCGTATATGCTGTCGGCGCAGAAACACAGACATTCAACATTCCCGGCGTAAAAGAGAACGCCTGCTTCATGAAGGAAATATCCGACGCAGAACAGGTATGCACCTTGCCCGCATATACTCGTCCACTCACACAATCTCAGATGCAAAGACGCTTCTTGGACTGCGTCGAAACAGCAGCGTTCCCTGGCACTTCCGAGGAAGAAAAACGCCGCTTGTTGCACATGGTCGTCGTCGGTGGTGGGCCTACCGGTATCGAAGTCGCAGGTGAACTTCACGACTTCCTCGAGGCAAGTCATCTCCTACTTCACATCATCGTCCTTGCTCACCCAGAACAGGAAGACCTCAAGAACTGGTACCCCGAACTTCACCCCTACATGCGTCTCACCCTCGTCGAAGCTCTCCCTAATGTCCTTCCGTCCTTCAGCAAAGAGCTCATTACATACACTGTAAAGACTTTCAAGGAGAGCAAGATTGATATCATGACAGGAACAATGGTCAAAGGTGTTACTCCTAATTCGGTAACCCTCAAGCCAAAAGATACCCCCGAGCAGCAAGTCGACTGTGGTCTCGTCGTTTGGGCCGCTGGAAATACCAGCCGTGCAGTTACAAGGAGCCTTATGGCCAAGCTTTCCAACGACCAGACCAACAAGCGGGGTATCATAGTCGACAGTACATTATTCTCCTTGATCTCCCAACCCATCACTAACCATCTCGATAGACCACCTCCGAATGGCCGGCGCACCCTCCGTTTTTGCTGTTGGCGACTGTACTTCGACTTCGTATGCCCCGACAGCCCAAGTTGCATCTCAGCAAGGCGCGTATCTCGCGCGTATTCTCGGGTTGGCGGCGAAACGCGATGCTCTGCAAGACCAGATCAACACCCTCTCGTCTGCGGAGCAACTCGACGATGACACCACCAAACGTATCGAAAAGCTCAAAAGAAAGATGGGTAGGATACGTTTGAACCCATTCGAATACAGCCATCAAGGATCTCTTGCGTGCGTTTCAATTGTATTCCGCCTCGCACGTACTAACAGTCTCCCAGTTACATTGGCTCTGACAAGGCCATCGCCGATTTGCCCATATTTGGCCGAGAAGTGCGTACCAACATTCCGTTGAATCATCCTTTCTGAATATCATTGCAGTGGACGAGCGGAGGCGTTGCTACTTACTTGTTCTGGCGAAGTGCCTACATAAGCAACCTCTTCTCTCTCCGAAACCGGGGATTGGTTGCCGGTGATTGGCTTCGAGTCAAGTTGTTTGGCAGGTGAGTTGCGCAACGAATCCTGCGATTCAGTGGTATCCTACTCCATCGGGGAGGGCGAACCGATCCTTCGGGCACTTCTCGGGTAACGGTGTGCGCTTTGTCGCCGACGCTGATTGAGCGTATCACGGCGCCAAGTCTGTGCCGGTTACTGTGCCCGCTTATTCCTATTCCTCCTTTTTGTTGTATGCGATGCTAACACCGCGCATTTTACAGGGACGTCAGTCGCGACTGACAGGGAGCGTTCGCACCGGTTTTGTGAACCTCGTGTAACATGCGCACCACCGTGCGATGTGGGACACTACTTATCGGGCACCATATAGATTTACCATATATCTCTCTGTTCGATGTGGGTCATAATACCCGCAGTAATTTATTTTGCTTTTAGACATAGACGTATGTACGCACGGACTTGTCGAGTTGTTTCGTATTGTAGTGGAATAGATGCGCGTTTAGCGGACCAACCTAATGGCGAAGCTCGGTGCAAACGGAGATCGGACACTGCCGCAATGATCCGAGTCGTCGGTGCGGGATAGAGGCACGCAGTCGGTATTTCAGATAACGGCCGTACCGACTCCACGCTTACGATACCCGAGGCGATGAGTGAGTTAATAGTCACGAGTCGAGGAACGTGAATTATTGATCGGTCTGAATCAGCGCAGGACAGCCATAGTCTAAATCGTTATCCGGTTTCTTGTCTTGACAACTGGCATTGGACCTCCGGTGCCACGTGCTTGTTGGAAGCGGTGTAGCTAGGAGAAATAGGTACATATACTGTCACTGGTGGGGGGTTTAGGGGAGCGCGAAGGGCGACCGCAGAGCTAGGTCTGTGCGCCACGAGAAGATGTTCGGGTTGTTGGGTCTGCTTGCTCGTCCGTCTGGCACCCCTCTCCGGGGATTGGGGTCGGGCGACCGGCCGTGAGAGGATGACGGTCTACAGTACGAGTAGGGGTACATAAGGGAGCGGGATAGTAGCAGTTTCGAGCCTGCGAAAGCTCTCGTCAGGGAGCTCCTCTACCCCTACCGCTGCCCGTCCGAGGCCGTTTAGGGTTCCAGCTACCAATTTTAAGCCCTATCGAGGGAGTTTGCCAGGTCGCAGAGGCGCTTGTGGCATGCGAGGGCGCGACCCGGATAGATTAGTTGCAATTTGGGTAAAAACGAATGGGGAGGAGGGAAGCTTCCTGCTCGAAAATGGTGACACATAGAATTATGGCGGAGGGAAAAGGAAGGTGGGGGCGATTCTCACAGGTACTTGGATAGTAATAATAGTCAGTTCTGCGCTTCGTCCGTCAGCCAAGAAAGAGAAAGAAACTCGTCATGTATCTCAGTGCCTCCGACTGCCCACCGTGTTCGTCCCCAAATTCGTCCGGCCCAACCACGTCGCACGTGGTGTTTTCGTTCTGGAGTCGTATGACACCGCTTGCCAATCACGCAGTGCGTGATCACTGACAGGGTTTTCTTCGTTATGATACGTTATGCCATTGGTTGATTGCCCAATTTAACCAACGAATGCTGAACCGTTTTCGTATTGCATAGTCTAGCACTTTGGCAAGTAAGGTTGGCTGGGAACCATGGAAGGTAACAAACGATAAGAATTGTTGGATTGGTCTTGAGCGTTTGTGGGGTTGGGCACGTACCACATTCAACATCAACGAGGAAGATCATGGGGCGTCTCGCGACAGTTTCGATCCGGTCTACCAGCGCCCCCTCGACACCGCTCGCGTGATCACTGAGTCTAGCACTTCACTTTGGCGATTCTGGGCCGTTCCAGACTCCCAGTGCGGTGAGTGTCCACACGGCTGGCTGATTCTGCTCACAAACAGTAGTAGTGAGATCTGTTTATCTGCCGTGCGTGCCAAAGCTTCTCCCATGCCGTGGTTTGCCATCTGACCCGTTTTACTAGCGGACATCGACAGTAATGGATTCGGCCGAAGAAACTCTCATCGCCATCGCGTCGGCCTCGCAACGAGTCATTGACGCCCTAGTCCTGCGCGCACGCGATAGGAACAACAGGAATCTTGATCTATCGCACAAAAAATTGGCAGGAGACCTACAAAGGATCGTCGCTGCGTCCCAGACCTTGCTGAGAGAAACACTTGAGCATCCTTCTTCGGCAGACCCTGCTGTCGACGATCGCCTGGAGATGTGGCTATCCAGCAGGGAGCCCGAGACATGCTTGGATGCGTTGCAAGAAATGGAAGCATTGATCAAGTCAAGTTCGAAGGGCGGCGCGTCGACGCTACGCAATTTTTTTCTCTCAGCGCCTGTTGAGGACAGATTCGAGCAGGCTATTCGGATTTTTGAGAAAAAGATATTTTACTTCTACTTCTTGCTCAACACGAACGTCTGGTGAGGTTTTTGGAATGCTTTAGAGACTTATCTAGTCTCATTGGTCCTAATGCGTATCCACAGGGACCGCGAAACTGCTACAATGGGTCAGCCAAAAGGGCATTCGATTAACACCCAGAGTATCAGACAAGACCTCGTCGTCGATCGGAACACAAATCCCGTCGAACGTTCTTGGAAAAAGAAAATCTGGTCGGAAATGGATCGTACGTTCGCCACTGTACCCTAAGTGCATACTCCGTGCTTGACAAGGTCATCGTGAGCAGGCACATGGTTGAAGGAAATATCGGAATGGCTTGACGCGTGGGACTGCACAGAAAAGCACGAGGACACGCTCGAATTGCGACAACCGGATACATGCACGTGGCTACCCGACACCTATGAATATCAAACATGGAGGAATACCAACGATGCGTTTTTGTGGTTGCATGGCAAACGTACGAATCTCATCATTCCATACTTATCTTTGGGCTAACGTTTGCCGTGGCTTTAGCCGGCTCTGGGAAATCAGTCTTAGCGTATGTGTTCATCATATTCATTTGATACCGGTATTCATTCTGGGGACAGCGCCTCTGTGATCGATCATATCCAAAATACGATGAACAAAGACGAACTGCTCGTGTTTTTCTATTGCGATTTCCGGACTGAACGTTCCACTGTCGCTGCTGAGGTCATGCGTTCACTCCTCTCTCAGCTGTTGCAGGGACTCGGTGATCTTGGGATTGATCCAGGAGACACTCTTCATGTTCTAGCTAAAGAGAAAAGAGAAAAGCGTGCAATACTCGGTAAACCCAAGCGTCTCGCCGCCCTAGTGTCACGTGTCGCGAAACAATATCCACGCCCACCCCTTGTTGTCGTGGATGCACTGGACGAGTGCAAACCTGAAGACATCGAGAACCTTTTAGGCTCTCTGTTGGATTTGAATGATGGTGGAGTGCGGCTCCTCGTGATCAGCCGACCCCTTCAGGTGATCAAATCTAGGTTTTCTGGTCTGCCATGGCTTTCCTTGGAACAGATGTCGAGAGAGGTGTATGCGGACATCAGACTGCATGTTCGGAGGGAGGTTGATTCCTATAGCAGGCTTAGGGATGCAGGGACTATGCTGAAGGAGGAGATTATCGAGAGGTTGTGCCAAGAAGCTGATGGAATGTGGGCACTCAAATCATATTTCGCATAACGCAGCTGATTTATTGTCCAGGTTCCGTTGGATTGAATGCCAACTGGTCACTCTCAGAAGATGTTTCACCACCTTGCAAATCCGAGAGGCGCTCGACAGCCTACCAGTCGGATTGGAAGCAACATATCGACGGATTCTTCTCGCGGTCAGCAAAGAAGAACGGGGAGGTGTAATCGCAAAACGCGCTCTTATGTGGATTGTAGTCGCCATTGAACCATTAAGACTGTGTCAAATCCTCGAGGCTCTCTCGATTGACCTCGATCGGCGGACTCTGAGCTCCGATTCTGCGCCTATACATGGAGGCGCACTACTAGATTCATTGAGCAGCCTGGTGGTACACTCTGAAGAAGGAGATGTTGTTAGGTTGTCTCATTTCAGTGTGAAGGTACTAGTATGCGACTCCATCAGTTCCGCCTTGCTAAACAAGCCTGGATAGGAATACCTTGTAGTAAACGTCATTGAAGAAAATCCCACGTACCATATCAACTTGCGAGATGCTCATGCGCAGGTAGCGGAACAATGCATGAGTTACATTGCAGCCTGCCTCACATCGAGACAGAAAGATTCTAATGGTAAGGAGTCGTCTGTTATGATTTTCGATATCAGATACATTTAATAAGCGCCTTCAGATCACCCACTCCTTTACTACGTGTTGGATTGGGGTTTCCACCATCTTTCCTACGTCGAGCCTACAGATCGCATTTTAGATTCTATCGTGGCACTTGACAGGGACATTCAACAGCACCCTTTGGAGTGGGAGCAACTGCCAAATTGGCGAAAAATTTACCCACACCGAGTCATAAAATTTCCAAGTTTTCAGCATGATCTTGTGCTCTATATCTTGATCTGCTATGCTCCCGAACCGCTCCTGCAACTATTTCTTTGTCGTTCACCTCTTGCAGAAAAGGAAGGGATCAATCCACTCATTTACACCGTCCCTGGGAAGATTCAACATGCTCGTACATTGCTGGCGCATGGTGCTAAACTCGGTGTCTCTGGGAAGTTCATTCAAATTTTAGGCTTCCCCTCCGGCTTGCCTATCGAGGCTGCAGCCATAACCGGTGACTCGGAATTGGTTGATTTGTTCCTAGAAGAAGGGAGTCCTGTGCCACATAGACTTGTCTCCGGCGAGTATCTTGAAAAGTCGCAGTGGTTCTCCTATGGCAACGCCCATATCTTCTCGAGGTTGCTACAAACTGATGAATTCATGGAGTGGGCAATAGATGTTCTGGACGAGAAGCTTGTTATACCCACACTACAGGATTTAGCATTTCGCAAGCTTCACTGGCGGAACTCAGCAGATGGTGATACGGTTCTGATTGCTCGAAGACTCAAGCAGCTTGGTTGTGATCTTGCTGGCCATACTTCATTTGTCGAGGTACTCCTTCGAAACGCTGCAAGCACAGGGGATATATCCAGCATCCAGTATTTGCTTTTAGATTCCAAAATGCAACTTCCTCCCGATATCTTGCTGCATGCAGAATCTTTGGGCTGCCGGTCTAATGCAGACACGATTCGTTTCCTCATTCAAAATGGCGCCAACATCCACGCTGTCTCGGTAGATGAATCTACTCCACTCCACTATACAGTGCGAGGCACGAATGACACGAAGAGCTGCCTAGAGAAAGCCAAGGTCCTATGTGAAGCGGGCTGTAGTCCATCCGTGTACAATTTACGGGGTAAAACGCCCATGCACATTGCAGTCAAAATGGGAGATCTATCTGTTGTCAGGCATTTGCTTTCTGTTAGCACATCCCTACCGCCAGACCTATTGTTTGCAATCGCATCCTTATCATCCTCCATGATTCGTTTTCTTCTTGGAAAAGGGGTCGATGCTAGATTCGTGGCTGCTAATGGGGACAGTGCGCTTCACTTGGCCCTCAACCGCAATCTCAGGCTGACAGATGACTCCGAGTCTGTCGCCGACTGTTTAGAGTCTGTTAAGATTCTTGTTGCAGCTGGGTGTGATCCGCGCATCACGAATTCATTTGGCCAAACGTCTCTCGACATTGCAGCAGCCAAGGGACACATTTCGGTTGCCAAATACTTCCTTTCGCTAAAAATGCCACTTTCCCCGAGCATCGCGAATTCACTTGGCCAAACGTCTCTCAATATTGCAGTAGCCCATGGACAGATTTCGGTCGTCAAATACTTTCTTTCGCTAAACATACCACTTTCCCCGGACATATTCCTCTCAGAATTCAAGTTCTATCACATCCCGACCAACTTTGCCGTTATGGTTAGACTCCTCCTTAAACACGGCGCAGACCCCAACGTGAACACGCCCAATGGAGACAATGCGTTGCACCTTGCAATTACCAGCGCCAGTTGCATCACAAAAATTGCATAAAATGGATATGAGACTATAACCCGTTATATGGGTCGTCTGAGTTTTTTTTGCTATAGTAGGTGGGGGGTCATATAATCCAATGTCCGTAAACTGAAAATCCCGTCGGAC
>JBBPPA010001135.1:0-14070 GCA_038091735.1 Leccinum pellstonianum
GCTCTCCGCACTTTCGACTCTCAACTTTTTCCGACTTGCAGTAGCCTTTGTCTTTCCTTTGCCGGTATCGCGATTAATCGATGCTTGGGGAGGCGGAGATGGTGGAACCAATGGGCATGACGGAATTTGCTCAGGTCGGGAATCAACGGCATCTAGGGTACGCTTTGACGAGGTCCTTTGTTGCGAATCCTCGGAAACTACCGTTTTGAAAGCAGGCTTGTGCGACGGCGCGGATGGATGATCTTTTGCGGGGAAAACTCTTGGACGGATTTTGGGCTGGGGGCGGTCGACCAGATGACGCGAGGGGGAGGGAATCCGCTTTGAGTCGAGCTTAGCAGAAGAGTCGAGAGAATGTGGAGAGCGCAAGACTGGAGAATCGGGCTTTGCGGCAGAGACGCCAACAGGTTTCTTGGGTATGTGGAGAGATGGAAGAGCATCGTCGAACAATAGTTTGAACGACTTTCCACCTGCGGGTGCCTTTACAGGAGAGTCGGCGACGAAGGTAGTGAGGTCACAGAGCGGTAGTTGTTTGTCGGCTTCGTGCTCGCTGGATGAGTCGTCTTGGTCCGAACTGAGGGTTGATGGAAGAGCGTGCGAGCGGACACGCTGACGTTTTGGCTTGTTGGGAGAGGGTGATACGGGATCACCACGTAAACGCTTTCGGGCACGAGAGACTGCAGTTGTGGCCACGGGGAGAACATGGGAAGAAGACGCGACAGCGTTTGGTTGCGATTGCAAGGTCGACGGGAAAGGGTCTGGGGAAGGGGTCATCGTGCGCGGGGCCACTTTCTTGGCCGGGGTTGCGAACGGGTTTGGATGGGGCGAGGTTGGTGGAAGGACATTGCGTTTGGCGGTCTTTTTGACGGGAGAGAAAGGGTTGAAGCCAGGGAGAGGCGGGACGGGCTCTGCGGTACGAGGGTTGAGTGCAGGAAGACGAGAGTGTGTTTGGGGAGGGGTGGATGGTAATTTGGAGAGTTTCTTGTAGAGCTTGTACTTCTCGGCTGGACGCGACTTGGTGAGTGGGCCACGGTATACAAAAAAAGAACGCACCGATGGGAGGGTGTTCACGAATGTCCTGTACGGATGGGTCTCTACCGTGAGTAGAGGCAAAGTCGCGTTCCCAAGTCTTTATCTCTGTGCGGAGGAGAGCGAGCATGATGGTGGGAGAGAGACCAACTTTGGTTTTTTACTTACAATATGCCACTTATATCATCGACTCGCTCAGTCCTCCTCAATGACCCAGCTTTCTCTCCAGACCCTCGAGCTAATCCTCACTTTCATGCATCACCGTCCCCTTCTCCTCCCCAGTCCGCAGTACAGCACCGTGCATCCCCCACCCATTATCACCCATCACCACCACCATCACCTTCATCCACCCTTCTCAACCCCATCCCCATCCCCAGGTCACCTCCACCTCGTTCCACCTTCTCTCGAATTCTGCCAAAATCACTCAGTCCCCAGAATAACGGACCCCCCCGCAAATCAAGGATGAAAGCCCTCGTCCGTAGGCTCACCGGTCGCCGTAACTTGGACTGCATCGATGAGCTGGATGAGACAGACCCGTTTGGAGCCAGTTATCATCATGACGGACCTTACGAAGCGATTGCTCACAACGTTGCACATCCCACCCTGTCATTCCCCGATCCTGATCCACTCTTTCCCGGGACTAATTCACCACATCCAATGCCCGAGGTCTGTCGCGTGTCCCCTCACGTTCACCCTTGCTCATATTATCCGTCAAGTTCGACCCGCGTTCTTTACGGTTCGGTCAACACAGAGTAAGCCCCATAACCCTTAGGTAAACCCACCTCTCTTCACACTATCACATATAGCCGAATCCCCAGGTGCCCTATGCTGAAATGGGTTTATCATTGCACCTGGAACCCGGCCAGATACTGCAGCCTAACTCCATATTTTCCTCACACACTTCTAACTTGGCTCCTGTTCCAATTCGCCCTGGCATGGCAACAAGAGTCGCGCGACCCGACCACTCCCGAAATCACTCACTACCGAAACCCTGGACACGTTCCTCTGAAGATTCATCGTCCCTGGATCTCCTAGGTAGCTCTCAGAACAGACCAACGTCTCTGCAGACTCCTCGGGGACGCCATTTTACAGTCATCACCCCTGATATACCCAATGACCTTACACCACATCACGATCGTAATGCTGCGCCTTACGCCCTCCGGCAAACTGAAATCTCCGTCTTCCCTCCACCCCGATATGAATCTAGATTTCATAGCCCAGCTCCTCCACGCTTGCCACAACATATCCCACCGTCTACCAACTCATCGGAAACACGGTCGGTCCAGAGCACATTATCACATAATGACTCCAGACACAACGACGTTCATTCATTTGACAAATCTCACGCGATCAAGGATATAATCACGCAATCCTCTTCCAGTATCCGCGACAAGCCTTCAGATTTCTCTCGAATGCGCCACGTTCCGAAACGCCTTGTGATGCCATCCCCACTCCAGCCTCAACAACCGCAGTCGTATCACAACGTTTCTTCCCTCAAACCTGAAGCTAGGCTGGATGAGCGTCCGGATGATCGTGATTTAGAGGTTGCGCACTTTACAGGGATGCCTCCCGTGCAGGTTCGAGAGCCAAGGGTGCTACAGAAGAAATTATCCACCTTCCCGGCGAAAAAACGCATACCGGACCACGTCCCCACATTACAAGACGCCGTCGTGCCGATCACAGGAAATTTTGCATCGAAGATGGCGACCGATGCTGTAGAAACCAAAGAAAGAACACGCCGACGAAAGCTGAGTAAACGGAAGAGCAATATCTAAGTTTCGCTCTCCCTTTGTCCTTCTGACATCATTTCGTGCCATCGGAAATGCCTCGACTTTGTTGTTCCGTCGGTCTTCTATTTCACCTATCCACCGCTAGCTTCGTATTCGAGGACTGATGGAGTTTAATCCACACTTTACAGGCGCTGGGCGCTGACAACTGATGCACGCACGCACACACACACATATACACTGTACACACACACGGACACGACTTGCTATCCGTATGGTTGGAGTAATTATGTATAGTTACAGGCTAACGTTAGCCCACGAAGGGCGTTTGGATTTTTTTTAAAGATTGATGGTTCTCCCGCGTCGTGTGCTTCGAAGAACTTGGAACCCAAAAGAGGGCCGCCTGCGACTCTGTAATAGAATCGCTAAGCTGTCAATGGACGCTTCAAGATGCTCCCATGATAATCGTGTTTTTCTTGATGGGCACTCTCCCACCACTGGAACTCAATGGGGGTATGTGTTCACTTCCGCGATTACGCGAGAATCTGGCGGCCTGCTAGGGAGCGATCTACATATCCAGCTGGCTACTGCGACCTAAATACGTACTAGACTTGTACTCATCCGTGTTTCGAGTCCGTTCATTTCTGACTCTGCGGAGGTTCGACGGCCCGAAAAGGTCAAAATGCGGAGATGTACTGGCTACATGATATTTGTACATATCGTCAGAAGGCCTTCATTTCCCTCACACAGGCGATTGAGCGAGGCTGTCCGATGTAGCAGCGCTAAATTCGACTGAGTTTCTATGGCGGGGGGACATCGCTACCTACCAATTGGCTGTTGACATGACGAACAAGTGACGGCGGCCAACTGTTCAGATATTCCCATGTGTACATTGCCTGCTCGTTCGAAATAATTGCAGTATTGGCCGAAATTCCAGTGTCCAATCCTCAGAGATGCGCCACTCATGAATCTAATCTAGCCGCTACTAGCAACGTTCTAACTCTAATTCCATTTCACCGCCTTACCCGACATAAATACCTCCCTCCATGGGAGCTTGACCCGAAATGCACCCCGCCTCCCTTTACTCCCGCCGTTCCGCCCATGGACTGTGCTGGTTTTCTGCTATGTGGTCTGGCCATCCCTCTCGTAGCAGCCCTCGTCATCGATCGCATTCGATGGCCATCCAAGGCATGTCCTGCCATTCCACTTGCCCCTTCAGTCGTCTCACCCGAAGTTTCCTGCAGCTCAATGATATCCCTTCCGTCGGACCCTCGGGTCCCATTCTCTCCTACTATGGTGCTGCAAAGTTCGTTCACCATGCCAGATCCATGGTCCAGGAAGGCTATGACCTAGTCCGTTCCTTCAAAAATTTCCCCTTTCGTTCCCTCACCTCGAAGCCAGTACAAAGACAAATTCTTCAGAGTACCGATGATGGATCGCTGGATGGTCGTCCTAACGGGCCCAAAACTCGTCGAAGAGCTTCGCAGAATCCCGGACGACAAGCTATCCTTTGATCACGCCATGAGAGACGTGTGTACTGCCTTTTCTCCCTCCCTTGTCCACCTACGTAATAACGTTCAGATTCTTCAAGTCAAATACACCTTCGGCCTCGAAGCTCAAACACACCCTTACCATGTCACCGTACTCCAAGGCCAGCTCAAACGTAAACTCGGCGACATCTTTCCCGACATCCACCACGAGATATGTCAGACATTCGACGAAATAATACCTCCTGGTGAACACGGTGAGCACCGACCTCATACGTCCCTGCGAATCAGGTCCGACTGCCAGACCCCGTAGACTGGGTGAACGTTCCCGCATTTTCCGCGGGGATGAAAGCGACATGCCGTACAAGCAATCGTGTTTTCGTAGGGTTACCCATTTGTAAGTTGCGCTTCATGCCGCCGCAAGGCGGTCGCTCAGCTCCGTCCGCAGGTCAATCACCCGAATTTGCCGATGTACAAGTGAAATTCGCCCTGCAAATTGTTCTTCGAGCTAGTTTGGTAAACTTCTTTCCAAAGTTGCTGCATCCGTGAGCGCATTTCATTACCACTGATGGTGCGACGATTTGGACTATTGAGCTTCTAGAATCATTGGTCGCTTATTGACTAACACGCCTAGCAGTCTGAGGCGTTGCATGGATCTATTAGAGCCTATCGTGGAAGAACGGTTAAACCAATACATCAATAACCCTGACAACGAGTCGTCCTGCCTTCCGGTCTGCCTTTCGACTCTCACGACAGTATCCGAGCTTATCTCTGCACTCTAGGACGATATGATCACCTGGCTTCTCGAGGTCTCCAAACCAGAAGATAGGAATCTACGCAGCATCTGCTTACGTATACTCGTATTAAACTTTGCATCGCTGCACACTTCTGCTCAGGTCAGTCGCCCCTCCCTTGGAAGCAAAAAACACCCTTGATGCATGATGCCTTGACGTAGACTCTGACCCATGCTCTGCTGAATCTTGCATCGCATCCCTGGTATATAGAACCCTTGCGCGAGGAAGCGCGAGAGATTACCGAGCAGTACGGATGGACGAAGGATTCGATGGCGATGTTGGTGAGAACGGAAAGTTTCTTGAGGGAGTCGCAGAGGATTAGTGGCACCAGCCTCTGTGGGTCAAATCTCTCTATGCCCGTTGTGGTGGACATATTGACCTCTTCGCACTAGTTCCGGTCATCCGCAAAGCCATGGAAGACATTACATTCTCTGATGGAACAACGATACCTTCCGGCACTCATCTGGCTGTCGCCTCAGTGCCTATGCATCTTGATGATCGCTATTATGAAAATGCATCAGAATTCGATGCATTTCGCTTCTTATCAACGCCAGATGCTGAGGAGGATTCGCTGCAGGAACCCAAACTTACCCCTCCTAATCGGTTGTTATACTTGGTATTTGGACATGGGAATCGGGCCTGGTGCGTATACGCCGTTCTGATGCTTGGATTCCGACTGACGGTCTCGCGCAGCCCCGGGCGTTTTTTTGTTTCTACTGTGATGACTGCGATGATCGCTCATTTGGTGCTAAATTATGACATAAAGCTCAAGGATGGAGTACGACCGCCAGATGAATGGTTCCAGATGAACTGCTCACCAAACCGAACGGCGGAAATCATGTTCAAAAGACGTTCAACATAAAGCATGCCATGTATCTAGAGTAATTTCGTATTCGCCTCTCGCTCTCTCGTGATAATCTGTCAGAGCTCGTTTTCATTTATCTGCTTACTTTCTCATCTTCCTGTCGACGAGTCAAAAAATGATTTTAATTTGATTGGAAGCATCCAATTTAGCCAGCACCGTGGCGAGTCTCTCGTGAACGTGATCCACTATTAGGGGGATGACGTTACAGACACGCATGGCACTTGGTATATAAAAAGCACTTGCTTCCCTAACGGTAAGACGCCGGTTTGTTGGTGTGGATCCAGCGAGGTGCTCCACATTTCTGTGGCGATTGACCAGATGGCGACCACCAAGCGCCGCCGTCAACTCGGTCTCTCGTACGTAAAGTAATCTTCGCTTGGCATATATTAAGTTCTTGGCTTACCGCGTGGCCGGGAGCTGAAGTTCGCCTGAGAGCCAGCCAACGGGATGCCTCAATAACACGCATGAGTTACGCCACGTCGAGGCGGGCCAGATGAACGTGTCCGCGGGCCAGGATCGAGCCGTCCTGTATAACCCTCTCCATCACCGCCGCTGTGGGCATCTGTGTCAAATATCCAGGAAGCACCTGACCAGATGGGGTTGATATCAACTGTGGCTCCAATCATCGAATGAACAGCTTTCAGGCGGGCGTAACTGATCCATATCGGGATTCAAGTTGCGGAAGTGAATGGATAGACAAACGATCGTTGTCTCGTTCGCAGTATGTACCTTCCGACGGAACGAAGAGGGATTTGAATGTCCATTGCAAATTTTGTCGAGGAACAATCAGTAGGACATGCGGAACATAAACTGGAAAGTGTACTGCTTCGTATCGGGATCCCAATGTGACCAATTCCAATATCCAGCGTCGTCAGATTCATCTTCTATCTCTCTCGCCGGGATACGAAAGGCAATGGTTTCGTATGGCTCAGCCGCCACCTTTTTTAATGGTATTATCAGATTTCTCACATTCTGTAATATCGGGACAACGTACAATCAAATATTGGTATGCCTTGTTTGGTGGCTCCCTCTTCTGTTCCCAAGCGCTCATGAAACGTCGTCGGGGGATGACGCCTGGTTTAATCTGAGGAAGATGCACCTGCACCATCATACCTTCTTTGCCGGTATCCCTGTCACGAACTTTCGTCACGCGGTAGCCTGGTCGGCCAATTTTGAGGAAGACTTTTCGTTGTACATTAGACTGAGTAGGGGCTACCATCAACTGAGTCTCCTTTGCATCACGGGCAGCTCGTCTAGCGAGGTTCGTTTGATGCTTTTTGCCTTGTGTGTGTGCGAGATATGACCCTTCGTTCGTATGAAGCGTCAGACACAGCCGACATTCGAGGGATCCAAGATGGTTGCGTAGGATATAGGGATCCTGTGAAGGAGTCAGCAGGCGGTACAATGAAAATGGGCATACGGACGTGCCTTTGCGAGGTCGATGGTTTCCAACGCAAGTTTCCTGAGACGCTCCCTTCTGTCGACGTTGGTTTCCGATGCACCTGCGACGCCTCCGCCTCCAAACTTGGAACCAACGCGATTCTACATGTCGTGTAGAAGATAAAATAAATGTGACGATGCAAGTGTGCATGAACGAACCTGATAATCTGAAAGTGAAGAAAGAAAAATCAGTTACAGCTGCGAGGATTAACAGAAAACCGTACCCATTGTCGTTGCGTCGGCCTTGGGGTTGGTTTACGACAAGCAGCAGAAGTCGCGGAAAAGGCTTCTTAGTCATCTTGGTCGATTGCCTGATTCGGACTCTGTGACCTTCCAAATTTTTGGCGTACCAAGCCAAGTGGACGGTAGTTGGAACACTACAGGTCGACGCTTAGAGTCTTTGAGAAGGCTCTGCCGGGATAAATCTTGCTTCCTGCATATTTTCTTTCCCCTGCAAGTCCAGTGACATGGCGGGACACAAACGTGGTATCGAAGACGGTACCTCCATCCAAAAATCGAAAAGGACAAAGTTGTCGTCCGAAAAATCGGAGAAGAAGACCAGCAAAGCAGATCCTGTCCCTTCTACATCTGCAATGACGCTGGAGGAGATCGACTTTCCGCGTGGAGGTGGGACTACTCTGACAGCACTTGAAGTCAAAACTATCCGAGCAGAAGGGGCCAGGGAAGCGGATCAGGAACTATTTTCTGTAGGTGGCTCGATCCGTGGTGAACAGTCAAGTTAATGTCTTTCAGTCTGCGAAGCAATCCCAGGTCAAGCGTAAACAACAACGCAAGTCCGATCTCAAGGGCAAAGCTACGCCTACAGAGGTTGAGACGGAGAAAAAAGATGACATCCGTATCGAGTACCTAAGCTACAAGGTAATTTATACATCGGTCCTGCGCTACTGATACCAATTTTCCGCAGCGTCTCGTTCCGGGTACGAAGGTACTTGGTCAAGTGATGTCGATACAACCTCTCGCCATCGTGGTCTCGCTGCCTAACCAACTCTTTGCCCACGTTCCCATCACTCAAGTCACGTCTCAGCTCACCAAGCGACTAGAGTCAACGGATGACATTGAGGACGGAGAACCTGGTGACGATGAATCAGAGTCTTCTGCCCAGGTTCCAGACCTAACCGACCTATTTCACGTCGGACAGTATGTTCGTGCTGTTGTTATAAGCTCGCATGCTCCCGGTACAACCGATGTAATCGGGCTGGCACGCGTTCGTGATGACGCAGTTCGAAGTAGTCGGAGGGTTGAGCTCAGTCTCCTCCCAGAAAAGGTCAACATGGGTGTACGGAAAGCCGATTTAAGGGCTGGCTATGTGAGTTTCTTTCACCAACGCAAGAAACAAGACACTTATCATACATCAGTCCTTGAGCGCATCTGTGAAGAGTGTCGAAGACCACGGATACATTCTCGATCTTGGTGTACCCGATGTATCCGGATTTTTGCCATTCAGTGAAGCACACAAGAATGGCTCGGAGGATTCAAGACTACATGCTGGAGCACTCGTAAATGTCTCCGTCACTAAAATGTCGTCGAACGGTCGCATATGCACTCTCACCAACAATCCTGAAGTGCTTGCGTCATCTTCGGTGAAGCCTGTCATCAATCTATGCCATTCATAGAGTTGACTTTTTCCTAGATATCTGAAGTGACCAACATTTCATCTGTGTTGCCGGGTTTATTAGTTCAATCCCTGATCACTGCCGTAGTTCCGAATGGCTTGAATTTGCAAATCCTAGGCTTCTTTGACGCCACTGTCGACGAATTTCACTTGCCTAGCACACACAAGTCGCTCAAAGTAGGGAAAAAAGTAAAGACGAGAGTGATATGCGAACTTTCAGAATCAACACCGCCACGATTCATTGTCACACTTGCAGAACACCATATCCGACTTCAGCCCAAAAATACATCCGAGGACCAACATTTACACGCTGCCTTCCCTGTAGGCACTATCTTGGATTCAGTGCAGGTCCGTCGAGTGGAAGCAGAGAGAGGGCTGCTCGTGGAGATACAACCTAATCAAGATGGATTTATCCACGTGAGCATCCCGGTAGCCAGCATGTTGATCCCTGCTAACGATGTCCAGATTTCACACGTCTCCGATGAACGCATCCCCTCACTGTCAGAATCATCCGGAACATGGAAATTAAACACTTTTCATAAAGCACGCGTAATTGGCTATCATCCTTTTGACGGCATCTTGCAGCTCTCCCTGCGACCGTCGGTCCTAGAACAACGGTTTATACAGGCTGGCGAAGTGCAAGTTGGCGAGATATTGAAGGGAACGGTCAAACAATTGACGGCTTCTGCGTTGTTTGTGTCTATGGCTGGAAACGTAGACGGAGTGATCTGGCCAACACACTATGCTGATATACCTCTCAAGCATCCTTCAAAGAAATTCACAGTCGGAGGGAGCATAAAATGTCGTGTACGTGCTGCTACCTTCTCGTATTTCTTGTTTATTCATCGGATCCAAGGTGCTCGCAGTCGATCCAGAGCGGAATCGTATTGTGTTGACGGCAAAAAAGACACTGCTGGATACTACGTTACCTATCTTGACCAGTCATTCTGATGCCAAAGTTGGGTTTCTCACTCACGCCGTCATATTTCGGGTAACGGACAAGTACCTCATGGTCGAGTTCTTCAACAATGTCAAGGCTATAGTGCCCGCACTCGAGGCTAGGTATGATCTTTTAATTGCGGTGGGCATAGTCACTTTAATTGGATTTTCGCTAGCGAAACCGGTGCAAAACTTACTGGAGCATACCAACCTGGAAAAATAATCAAAGTGCGCATCATCTCTGTGCATCCAGAAGAACAACGAATCGTGGCCAGCATCCGGCAAGCGATTTCTTCGTTCACTTCAAGTGTGACGGACATATCTGGCGTTCTCATAGGGGACAAGGTCGAGGGTGTCGTCACTCAGCTACACAAGTTGAACGTCGTGCTCTCGCTGAAGCCATCCGATATTCGGGCACTCGTGTCCTTCTCGAACTTGGCACACCACCGACACACTACCGTACCAGAGCTCAAAACGTCTTTGCAGCCAGGTGCTTCCATCGACTCACTGGTCGTAGTATCCCGCAACCCGGAGAAAGGTTTTGTTGTCGTTGGCGGATACTCAAAAAGTGATCAACCGAAGACGGTTCCACTTTCTATGGACAGCGTCGCAGTCGGGCAGATTGTTGGTGGACGAGTGACCAAATATACTCGTTACGGGGCTCATATCAAATTCACCAGCCGTATCTCCGGTTCTCTACATCCGACTGATACTTGCGACGACTACGAAAACGGACTTCCTTTCCCTGCTGTAGATTCTGTCGTGAAAGCCGCGGTGGTCGGTGTGGACAAATCGAAGAACCACCTATCCCTTTCCACGCGCCGTTCGAGGATTTCACCAAACGATGCTAAGGAGCCAGTGGACCGCGAAATAAATAGCATTGACGACCTCAAGGTCGGAGACACCGTGAGGGGATTCGTCAAGAGTGTCGCAGAACATGGACTATTTGTGATGCTTGGAAGAGGGATTGATGCTCGGGTTCAGATCAAGGAACTCTTTGATGAAGTATGATTCGAGTTACCTCTCGACGGATAAGATGCTGAGAACAATTTACAGTACATCAAGGACTGGAAAAGTCGATACTCCGTGAACCAGTTGGTCAGGGGACGAATCTTGAGGTATGTGTTTTTTTCGAATGACTGGTCGAAAATGCTGACAGCGCGCTAGTGTGGACGCTACGAACAGAAAGGTCGAGATGACTTTCCGCTCGGGTGACTTGACACGTGCACCACCCAGTTCACTGGCTTTATCCGATCTTCGAGAAGGTCAGAAGGTACTCGGTCGAGTCAAGCGCATCGAACAATACGGCATCTTCATTGAGATCGAGGGTTCAAAGATTAGTGGTCTGTGTCACAAATCTGAGGTAAGTTACCGAGTTGTCCTTCTACCAACTCAGCCAACCATTTCGCCAGCTCTCGGATAACAAGGACGCAGACGTTACAATTGCCCTCCGCATGTTCCGTGAAGGTGATCGCGTACGAGTCTTCATTATTTCTCGCGATCTCGAGAAGAGGCAACTCTCGCTCGGTTTAAAACCTTCTTACTTTGCTGGCGATGAGGATGAGGTGGAGCCAGATTCCGATCACCACGAAGCTGATGGGCTTGGCGTTGTGAGCAAGGCTCACGTAGCGTCCGAAGGCGACTTTGACGAAGACCTTCCACATGGTTCCGGTTCAGACGAAGAAAATATACTCGACGGGTCTGACGAAGAAGACGATGTTGCTATGCAAGTTGACCCTATGCCGTCTGACGCCTTCGATTCCCCAAAATTGCCGGGGCGTCATGACATGGATGTTTCCTCTCTCAAGATCGACGGTTTCCAGTGGTTTGCGAACGTCACCGAACCCAACGAAGAGTCCCAATCGGAATCGTCGGGGCAAAGTGATAGTGAGGAAGACTCGACGGAGAAAAAGAAGCGGAAAAAGCGCAAGGAGATAGAGATGGACGTAACTGCGGATATGCAGACGAAAGTGCCGGATTCGAACGCCGACTTTGAACGGATGCTTCTAGGTTCCCCGAATTCCTCTTTTCTTTGGATCCAGTATATGTCCTTCCAACTGCAACTCTCGGAAATCGACAAGGCAAGAGCTATTGCCAAGCGTGCCGTTGAAACCATACACTTTCGAGAAGCTCAACGTTTGGATCGCACTGCTTAATTTGGAGAACGTCTACGGTACAGATGCCACATTGGAAGTTGTCTTCCAGGACGCGGCGCGACACAATGACTCCAAGACCATTCACCTTCGGCTCGCGGCCATTTTTGAGGAAAACCAAAAATACGAGGTAGGTGAAATGCATTGCTGTTCAAACTTCGTCTTGAAACCATTTGACAGAAAGCGGAAGAACAATACAAGCGCACATGCAAGAAGTTTGGACAAAGTTCAAAGGGTTGGACGTTATTCTGCGAACACTACCTTCGACGGGGACTGGTAGAAAATGGACGTAATCTTCTGTCACGCGCTTTACAAAGTTCGGAGAAACGGAAACGTAGGTGGCTCTTTTCGTGTGGGTGCCTTGAATGAACGCTCTTCTTTCCAGATCTAAAAACGATATCCAAGTTCGCGCAGCTAGAGTACAAGCTTGGCGACGCTGAGCGAGGCAGGACGATTTTCGAGGGTATCGTGGATTCACACCCCAAACGATGGGATATCTGCTCCATCTATATGGACATGGAGGCCAGCAGAGGAGACATTCAAGCATCTGCGGTAGGTCCATTTAAATAAGGCAGTGCCGGACCAATTCCCACTCTTCCGGCTGACCTGGCTTGTACCACAACCACATGGTTTCGTGTTCAAAGTCTCTCAGAAATGGCGTTGGACGACTCGGATCCTGCCCCCGACTGGAAACCCGCCGTACCCGTCTGGCGCACCGCACGCATACAAGCCCTCCTGGGGTTTCTTCTGAACGCCAACGCGCCTGATCACGCCTACGATGGCAGTCAGCCGCGCGCGAGCGTCGTCTCTGTCTTCCCCCTTCACCCCGTCTACGAGCCCAAGCGCCAACACCCCGCCGTTACCCGCCGTCGTGCTACAGACGTACTCACTCTCCACCGACAGTATCCTCACCACGTTGCCTTCCGTGCCGTTTTGCTGTCACGAACTCTGAGGGTCACGGTATTACTGTTACGTCCTCTTGACCATGTCCTGCACGCAGCTCGAGGGCGTCGTGCGAGCGCTCAACAAACGGCTTCCCTGTAGAATGCGGATCGGCCCGGCGGACGACTTTTGACAGAACGGATGGATGCAGCGAAGACGACAAGGAAAACGACGGATTGTCGAGAATGATGACGAAACACATCGAGGAATTGGTCGGGATCCGCGCCGTCGTGGGTAAGAACCATGTCTCCAGATCAGGCTTGGGCATGCGCATTCCGAGTCGTGGAGTGCCCCCTGCAACCAAAGCTGTGCGGACGCGGAATCCGACTTGGAGGCTGTACGAGAGGAGCCCTTGGGACATGGAGGTGGACGATGTCGGAAACCAGGTCGACGACTTGTGCATCACAATCGAAGACGCTTTCATGGGGTCCAGTCCTCTCACGAGTCGAGTCGAGCCAGGTTTAGCTTCCATCCACGCGGACGAATCAACGTGTTATCTCGCCAACTTAGAAGAGGAGAGTAAAGGGAGCAAATCGACAGAGGACAGCAAGGTCAATGAAATGCATCCACCCAAGAGACAGTGGGGGAGTGCAACTCAGCATTCCGAGGAAGTATCCGAAGCTGTGCAGGAGGCAAGAGAATCTCGACTCACAGAAGTTATGGACTTTTAGGATCTCCTTGGATGACTGGAGATGGCACTTGCTCCTGTCGAAAAAAGGGAGAGTTTCCAGTCAATGGTGAGTCTTCATATTGTTGGGTATCGTTATCGGGTTGAATGTGCTCGCATCCCACCAGGACTCTCGTGTTGACGTCTACCGTGCTGTTCGCTCTGGGCACACTCTATATAGCATCGTCCCTGCGACAGCTTCTAGAGGCGTTCATCTGTGTGCCTGCAAAAGTCGAGGATTACGCCACGCTCTATTTTCTGGAATACACGCTTCCTATGCGTACACTGAAGGATGTCACTTACGTCTGCTTGGTACGAGCATACTTCCCTCCACAGGTTGGAGTGCTAATGTATTTGATTTAAGATATTTCTGCAAGATATCGTTCTAGTAAGCATG
>JBBPPA010001136.1:0-14064 GCA_038091735.1 Leccinum pellstonianum
TATCATCCCTGTTGGTTGTGGGTTTATACGTGAGCGCATTGCAGAGTCCTTCTGGACGATACGGATGCTAGAGAGAGGCAGGGTGGACATGCGTACGAGAGATTTGGAATTGATGCGAAGGGGATTACGCTCGTGGTCATACGGCCGGACGGATTTGTGGGGACGATCGTTCCGTCGACTGCCATTGCAGACCTCGATAGTTACTTTGGATCATTCATGGTTTCTCGTGGACTTTGATCCCTAGCGATACTGCAATGGTTGTGATAGTAGTCTGTTCGTGATCTAACAGAATATCAGCAGGTGTCAATCTGCACCTGTAGGTTTATGAGCCCCGAGAGATCCTGCTTATTAACTGACGAAGTAAGACCTGGGGATTATTATTTAGCAATTAGATGGTTCCTCTACCAAGTATAAGAGTGAAAAAAGCACCGGATGAGGTTGTAGAACAAAATATGTGGGTGTGGTGGCCTCACTGCTTACCAGTCACGTGTCTCGTCCTATCTATACCCGATCCGCCCGTACGATAGATAGCAGCAGCCCTTGTACCCGTACGTCGTAGTCCCCCCATAGAGCGTGGTCCTGTTCTTTTGTGCCCGCCCTTCTCAGTGTTTCCGCCGTTGGCCACGGTCGGCTTCCATATGGACTCCGGGCCTCATCGGCATCTTGTGCGGAACGTGTCGGACCGCAACGGTCAGAAACCGGGAGTCTTCCGTACTTCCAACACAAAGAAGCCAAAATTCAGACAAAAATGAAAGTGTGTGCGTTACCTTGTTCTCGATCTGTGGTACCGTACCGAGCACCATACCCTGTTTTGTTGAGGTTGTAGAAAATCATTACTGATATCTTTTTGGGGATAGTAAATAGCCCATCATATCTACGGTCTCGACATCAATGCATCAACCACGAGGTAAGACCCAATTTGTGGCTACTTGCCTTTCTAGACTCGACTACCATGCGGCACTATAGAGTGAAACGCACATTCTTTATGTATTCATGCGGATGGCCTGACGGTCATCAATTCGATATCAACCTCGAATGAGCGAGACTCGAGGCCGCTCAACTCCCTGTCTCTCCACGACAAGCGACATCACGAGCACAGCACACAACAAATGTCGATGAAGAATGGCGAGCAAGATGACGCAGGACTGCGAGCCTTGGGTTATGTCCCCTCCTTCCGCCGGGAGTTCTCCAACCTTGCCACGATAAGTTTCGCTTTTAGCATCATGGGCGTATGCTCCAGCATTGCGAGCACTTTCAATACTCCCCTGCTTCTCGGAGGTCCTGCATCAGTAACGTGGTGCTGGCTGCTAGGAGCGACCAATTGTCTGGCTTTAGCGAGCAGCATTGCTGAGATCGCCAGTGCGTATCCAAGCTGCGGGGGGCTTTACGGAGCCTCCGCTCGCCTCTGCCCTGAAAGGTATCGTGCACCGGTGTGTTCCTTCTTTATCTCATCTGAGATCGCTTTTGACTGATCTACCGTAGGTGGGCTGGGTCGTGGGTTGGCTTAACCTCCTTGGTCAGTTCGTCGGGTTGTCATCCACCGAGTTTGGGCTAGCAAATATGATACTCGCTGCCACATCCATATCCACCCACGGATCATTTGCAATTACACCTGGAATGGTCATCGGACTGACTACTGGGCTGCTTATCATCCATGGTGCACTAAACTCTCTCAAAACTCGACATCTTGCCTATCTCACTGGCTCGTTTGTGTTCATTAACCTTGGTGTAACCTACCTTATCATCATTCTGCTTTTGGCAATCACCCCACGATCCGACATGCACTCCGCATCGTATGTCTTTGGCGCAGAAGGACTTGTAAATGGAACAGGAGGGTGGAGCGGTGGTGTTAGTTTTCTTCTAGGATTGCTGAGTGTCCAGTGGACGATGACAGGATACGACTGCACCGCTCATATCTCAGAGGAGCTCCGTCGTGCTGCTTACGCTGCACCAGCAGCCATCGTCATCGCAACAATTGGTACTGCGATTTCTGGTTGGCTCCTCAACATCGTGCTGGTACTTTGTTCAGGGTCATTTTCGGATCTTCCTGGTCCCTCTGGTTCTGCATTCCTTGCGATCATGGTCTTGCGATTGGGACCTCGCATCGCCCTTGCTCTATGGGTCTTTGTTTGTCTGACTGCATTCTTCGTTGCACAAACGAGTTTACAGGCTGGATCTCGCACCATATATGCGTTTAGTCGTGACCGTGGGCTCCCTGACGGTGGATTCTTCGGACGGATCAGCGTTTCGACGCAGACGCCACTGCGAGCAGTATGGTTGACAGTCTTTGTTAGCGTTCTTCCTGGGTTGCTCGACTTGGCCAGTCCCATCGCTGCCAACGCCGTCTTTTCTATGACAGCCATAGCTTCAGATCTGTCCTACGTGATCCCAATCATTCTGCGACGCACCTTCCATTCCCATCCCGAAGTCCAGTTTAAACCGGGTCCATACTACATGGGCGATGGCTGGCTTGGAGCCTTTGCCAATGTTTGGTGTGCACTCTGGACGTTCTTTATCTGCGTCCTGTTTTCGCTACCTACAGAGATGCCTGTCACGACAGCAAATATGAACTATGCTGCAGTAATCACTGTTGGGGTGATTGTGATCTCGTGGCTCTGGTACTTCTTGGACGCACATCGACACTACCATGGTCCACCACACGGCCGGATCCATGTGGAGGAAGGCGATGTTTCCGAGAAAGCCGTCGACGTTCGGGGCGTCAAAGAGGACGCCTGATGATACGCCATCATTCTCATTGATCTTTGCATATCCCGCTGATACCTTGATTCTCATCCTTACGTTAGAATATCCGTATTTATCTTTCTGTGTTATCTTGTAGCCAAAGAACGGATCATGCTGCGCGTTCGCTGGATCCAGGTCGCCTTTCTGTAAGCTGCATTCGTAAGCTTTTGTAGCATCCACTGCGGCAAGCGAATATGCAAACACGTCGCGACCGCGCCCGCAGCCCGTTGCTTGTCCCTCAACTTAAGAACGCGCGACGGAAACAAATCGCCGGTTTCACATCCGAAGTAGCCCCGCCACCATGTTCGCCACCGCCCGCCTATTACTCTGCCCGTACGCCGAGGCCGATCTCGACGACCTCGTGCATCTCTGGAGCAACCCCCGCGTCCAGTCCCTCATGACGACGGGCGAACTCGGTGCATCGCACTGTGGCATCGCGCAGCTCCAAAAGCGCCTCCGCGGGCATATGGACAGCGCAGTGTTCGGCGCCATCATCCGACGACGAGACACGGGCGAATTCGTGGGCCAAGTCGTCGTGCACGTCCCCGAGCGCAAGAACCGGGACGGGACGTACGGGATCTGTCTCTCGCCCCCGTTTTGGAATTGTGGGTACGGCAGCGAGGTGACGGCGTTCGTCGTCGACTACGTGTTCCGATGTATGGGGCTGCAGCGGTTGTCGTTGTCCGTGTTTGCAAGCAACGAGAGGGCCGTCGCGGTTTACGAAAAGGCGTGAGTTCGCTCTCTTGAACGGTTGTTTTTGCTTGATCAGCTGAACGTGTGATTATTGACGATCCGAGTGCCCAGTGGATTCGTCATCGAAGGGCGAAAACGTGCGTGCGTGTGGTCCAACGACCGATGGGAAGATGTGTTGTTCATGGGCATCCTGCAGGACGAGTGGATAGAAAGGATCTCCATCCTCGAACAATAACGGATGATTCAGGGATACCCGACCCACGAATTTATACTACTAATAAACGTGTAATTACAAGACAAGCCTCGTCTGTATACCGTAAATACCTATCGAGCCTGCGGAAAACGAGTCCAAGTCCATCATACCACGTCCGTGAAATGGTCGGCTAATGATTCCTGCAGCTCCTTCAGCTTCCCAGCAGTAGCTACCAACGCGTTTTCTTTACACCACGGCATCGCATCGAATAAACCATGAATAGGGATCTCACGCTCTATAAACGCCTTAATGTTGCTTTCTGCGAGCATCATCTTTCCGACAACGTCCGCATATTGCAGCGGCATCCCGTACTTCGTCATGTCCAACGTCGACCGCCAGAGATTAGACCACGCCTGGTTGCACCGTACTTGTGAACCGCCAGTGCAACGTGGGTGATGTTGTACTATCGGAGGCTCGTTTGGGAGACGTTCGCAGAGACGGCCGAGAGCATAGTGCCCAGACAACAAGCGTATCCGATGCGAACGGGTCAGCAGCGAGTCCGCGTCCCAGACCTCGCGGCCCTGAAGGAGCATGGCATGATACGCCAACCCGAGGAGCGAACGCAGATTAAGCCGCTCTGCCATTCCGATCGCGAGGGCGACGTCCTTGCCTGAAGCGATGAGGCGCTTCCATCGGATCGTTGCGGCCTCTAGGAGATCACGCTGTTCGCAGAGCGACGCGAGCTCGGTGAGTTGGACTAGATTGGGCCCTTCTGCGTCTTCGATATGAGAATGCGGACGCATGTACATCGCCTTGAGTTTGTCCAGGGCCCAGCTCTCGATGGCCCGGAATTCGTATTTGTGTGTGATGCGCGAGAGGTTGAACAGTTTGAGACTGATCGCCTTGGATGCCATCGCACCCTCTAATTCGGGCGGTCTGTGAAGGGGTACATGTATGACACACCGCCGTTGAAAACCAGTCTGGGATTGGTACGCACAGTGCATAGAGTGCCCATAAAAGGGACCGAAATTCGTCAGCGGTGTCCCCTTGGAGCCTAATTGGGTTGTCGTCGCTCTCTCCCTCGGGCCCGACTGTGACGTTCGAATTGTTGGGGGTGCTAGAGCGGAGGTCCGAGTCTAGGGAGAACATGCTCTCGAAAGTCGACTTCTCCTTTGTCAGGGCTGAGCGATGTACCTGGGTCATAGGGGGGCATGGTTGGGTTGACTGAATCGACGCAAGGAGAGTAAAAGAGTGACCTTGAACAAAATGTTTTCGACGAGGAGAACGGTGTTTCCATCAGAGTAGTAGTAACTGGTATCCCTTGTGGGAATGGGAATGGACAGTTGCAGTTGAAGTTTGGGAGTCGACGGGCTGACACTGGCCGACTGCATGAATGTGCTTGTGAGATACACGTCTGCAGGCAAGTGCGCCATTGTTCGGTAGAGCAGAGAGTCGACGTCGAGTGTGGTGGTGGAGGATTGTTCGACAGATAAACATCCGCGACATCGTTACTATTATTAATCTTATCTACCACCCGAAAAGGAGTCCGAGATAGCTAAGTAACACAGCGAAGACAACCAGGAAATGCATACGGTAGCGGGACAGAAGGTGGGGTTCTAGAGTGAAAAGGTACAATGCATGGACGGAACGCACAGTTCCTCGTAGGTTTACATACAAGGTGCAAATTGCTTTCGTGGCTTCGCCGCATACAATGTGAATGTGTTGGAATGAAAAACGCTTGCCTGCGCTAACGAGTACATTGCTTCCAAATCTGATTCCGAATGAGATTGGCCTTTTGCCACAAAGTGTCATTATGACTCAAGCGCCTTAAGCTCTGCAACGAGCCTCTGCAAACCGAAATCAGGGAACTGCTTCGCACAAACATGACAAGCACCTACCGCGGCTTCCTTCGCCAGGTGCGCTGGGTCGATATCCCCGGCTTGTGCTTGTTGTCCAAGTTTGATACCGTACTCGAGCAACTGTTTCATGTAGTAGGGATTTATAATAGTCTCGTCGCCAGCCAACAATGCCTTGGCTGGTGGTACTTCCGCTACCAAGAACATTAGCGCGACCGTATCGCCCAACCAATCACACACTCACGTTCACGCATAGCCAACCATTCCTGCTCCAAAAGTTCAGGTATGGTGGCTCTCTCCTTCGGATTCCTCGCTAGGCAACTCCTTATCCCGCGAATCACATCGCCTCTGACTGACCGTTTCAAATGATCGAGTTTCTTGCGCTCTCCGTTCTTGTTGACCACACTGGGAATGCTGAACTCTGGGAAATCGATCTCGTGGGCCAAGTCCGGGATCGCTTTCATCTTTTGATAGACCGATAGGTGCTGGAACGGTGGCTGGCCGTAGACCATCTGGTACAGAATACAGCCTAGGGACCAAACATCGCTTGGTCGCCCGACTTTCAGGCGTCGCATGCCCTCTGGTAATTCAATGGCTTCAGGAGACATATAGTTGACGGTCCCAATCTAAATGCCGCTCAGCGAATGACACCGACATGGCGTTCCAATAAACTAGATACCTGATGATCTCTTTGAATGTTGGTTGTATCATTTGCGATAGCATTGGCGATGCCAAAATCAATCAACTTCAATTGCCCTCGCACAAGCACAAAGTTGGCTGGCTTGAGATCCGAGTGCACGATTTTCTCCTCGTGTATGACATGCACCGCTTGCAACATCTATAACACGACATCAATCACAATCAGCAAATAAAGTGACACAAGATAGAACAAACCTGCTGCCAGTAATATGAAATCCACACCATGTTCAGCGGCTCCTTCTGCTGCTCTTGCAGCAGTTTCGCCAGATCAACTTCCCCGCACTCCATCACTAACATGAGATGACCCTTCGCACCACTTGGCCCAGCTTTAACTTCCGAATCAAACAGCTGGATGATCCGGTTGTTTCCCTCGAGTCGCTTGAGTAACCCGATCTCATTCATATAGCCGCTAATGGTCTCTGCGTCGGCTTTATCTAGAGAGACACGTTTGATGGCGTAAATTTCGTTTGCCGCATTCATTACACGATAGACTCGAGAGGAGCCGCCTTTGCCTATGAGATCGAGACGTGCGTAAACTTTCTTGTTTACCACAATATTGTGGTTTCGCACCGGGGCCGCGAGGGCAACTGGTGCAGGTGGTGCCGGTCTCATTCGTTCCCGCTGAGCGGCCTTTGCCTCTGACTCGCTCTCCACAAGATCATCGCCAGTGGCCCAAGTCTTGCCATTCTTCTGAGCCCCAGAACCGGGAGGATGTATCAGAGAGCTGTTTGTTGTTGGTGGTTCTGAAGCAGTCGGACTTCGTCGATGGTATGTTTGTCCTTGTGTTTGTGACTGAGGCTGTGAGGGCTGCAGCTGGATGACAGGAAACGGTTGTTGCTGCAACGATGATACAACCCTGCCTTTGGGCGACAAGCGTGTTGGGAGGTCTTCAACGGCGGTTGGAGATCCGGAAGGGGCTGAGTCATAGCCCAGCGTGCGGACGGTGTCGGAGTCGCGTCGATTGTGGGTCTGAACATGCGATCGAGGATGTGCGTGCGGCATGTGCGTTGGGGAGGGGGACTGGCGAGGCTGCTGAGCAACGGCATCGGAAGTAGTATCCGCCATCTGTCTCCGAGGATACTCGGCGGGGTATTCTGAATAGCAAGTAATCTGTAAGTACCAATGAAAAACTCTTGAGGGTGAGCTACTCGAACCTTCTTGTTCCATAGGCGCACGCCGTACACGTGCAGAGTTCAAGCCAAGGCTTGATACGGGTCTCGAAGAGTGATGATTCTGAGTATTCGACAGAACTGAGTTGCCCCCGGGAGAATGTCGTTCTTCAGCTAGGGATGGTTATAAGATGCAAAAGGCAAAGTGGTAGTTCGGAACATACCGCCAGAGGCATCGCTCAGGCTTGCGGATCGCCGTGAACGCGTGCTGCTCACTTGTGTAACAGGAGGAGCGTAGCTCCGCTGTCGAAGCTGGCCATTCGCGGGCTGTGGCTCCTCTCCGCCTATATACAGGCATAATTAGCATACTCCATCTTCATATATAGGAATAGTCACAAACCGGTGTCAGTCTCTTCGGCAGCGTAGTCGAAGGCAATTTCACCCTCGCTTCCTTCATGTTCGTTGATTTTATCGAATCCGCTGCCAGCAACACCATATTTTGCTGCCATCAAGACGCGTCCCGCTCGACTAGGTCCTGGCATTATCTGCCGCCCGGTTTGTAGTGGGGGGCGCGACAAGCCACTAGTACCTGTCAAAGAAGAAACGTAGGCGCGCGTGGGTAGACCCGAGATTGCACGCCCATCGACTTGGCTGAGGGAGCTAGATCGAGTGATCAACCTGGGTGATATTCTCCTTGCTGCGCCGCCATCAGATGATACACCGTCCGTTCCATCCGAAGGCAAGATCAAGTTTTCCTTCTCCTCCTGAATATGCACATCCCAATCGCCACGGGTACGAGGCATGACATCATCTCGTTCATCAACTTGTTGGGAATCTCGGTGATCATCAAGCGGTATGCGCTGCGGCCGGCCGAGTTTACGACCAGTACTACGCAGCCCATTGGAGGTGGGGGCTCGGACAGTGGATTGTGTGGCCGGTGTGAGTGCGGCCGGACCAGACATAGCACGCTGAAAAGAACGTGCGGAGCTTGCAGTAGTTAGAGATTGGTGGCGGTGCTGGAGTTGGTCGGGAAGAGTGTTATGTTGTAAAGGATAGCTCTCGGAGCGTGAGAGGGAGTTGCGGCGCGAATTATTGGGAGAGTTAAGTAACGTGGGTGATGGTGGTCTGACATGGGCATGCGAAGAGACGTGAGCCGAGCTTCCGGGGGGCGGTGATGGGGGTTTATGTGCAAGGGGAGCATCGAGCAGGATGTCGTGGGGCGTAGGTGGACTTGACTGACTGGAGCGGGATGAGCCTTTTGATATGCGAACGTAGTTGCCAGCGGAATCAAGCTCGTAGTCGAATGAAAGCTCGATGATCGAAGACTCGTCTGATGGAGAAGTAGACGGCTGGCGGTTGTTCTTGGGCGCATCGAGGGCGGCAGTTGGAGGGGTGCGGGGGGATGAGGGGCGATGCTCGCCATTTGTTGGCGATATCGTTCGGGATATTGTTGAAGGAACCATGATTGACCTAAAGAGCTGAACTTGACTTACGGGGAAGGAGTGGAGAGATACAGAGATCGAATAATACGGAACGACGACAAAAGACGCGCCCGGAACGTTTTGGACGACGACGACGGAGAAACGAACTGAATTTCTTTATGTTTCCTTCTACGTTTCGAACTTCAACCAACACGAGGCAGCTACGCGGTCACGTGACCGGTCGAAATCAACTGATGGGGGTGGATTCCCTGAACAGTAAATGACCACCCCAAGGATTACCGGCGGTCGGAGTTCACTCTGAGTGAGTCGGACATTCAATTCAGGTCGACCCACTTATCCCCGACTCTTACGGCCGCGATAATCAGTCATGCAAGGGGTAAACGTCAACAATGCAGAGGATTCCCCTAACTTAGCATTCCGACAGCGATAACATGTGCCAGTTCGTACTGAGCAAGCCCGAACCAACATAAAAGGAGGCAGTCAAATGAACTGGGATGAAAAGTGGCAAGAGATGATTGGGAGACATTAAGTATCAACCGCCTGTCCAACTTGACCCGGACCATCCCTCTTCACGGCTTCAGCGGGGTTATCAACAGGTGCCACATTCGCCTCATCACCTCCGGCCCTTGTGGCTTCAGGACTCTGCATTTTCTCGAGTTCTTTAGTGACAAACTTGACATGCGCGCTGAAATTCATCGTGGCACTCAGGACACCCCTAGCGAGCGATCAGTGACATCAAACGAGCTCTGAATGGTGCCTCACTTGACGATGCCTTCGCGATCAATGATGAACGTGGTACGAGCGTCAGTCAGTCCCCACAATCCCCGTCCAATTTGGTACGCCTTGTGCGCAACTCGGTCCGTATCACTCAAAACGGGATACTTGTGCGACAATATTAACAGGACGTGCCATTTCAGTTGGGATAAAACTCACGGAGAGCTTCTGCTTTTCGACAAACGCTTTCTGCTTCTCCACTGGATCGGAACTGACACCGACGACCAGGACGTCAGAATGCTTGTATATTTCCTTTTCTGTTATGTGGATGATAAGTAGACATGTGGGCACGCCGTGTATGGTGACTCCTCCGGGCGGATGGGACAGCACGCACCAGCTAGCGCATCACGGAATTGACATGCCTCACGGGTGCAACCGTAGGTGCCTACATGGCGTCAGCGCAGTGGATAGACGCTCGGATCTCTATGTATAAGAAAAGGCATACCAGACTCGGGGTAGAAAAACAACGCTATTGGCTTCTCAATGCGCTTGCCCTCATGCTCTGGAGGGAAATTAAACGTCTCGCCATTAGAATCAGGGATAGAGAAGGTTGGCGCAGGTTGATCGACGAGCGAGTGTTGACGTTGAGAAGTCATCCTACGATTGCGGAAATCGGAAAGGGGTCGGATCGATTCAAGGCTCTATCGATATCATGTTTATCCGGATGACCATCGCACACCAGGCACCGTGACGATCATGGCAGATATTTAGATCTGCCAGCCTGAGGAGTGGTCAAGGAGCTGTTCGCACGATGATCCCTGGTCGGAGCACTGTCAATGGATCAGGCGCCGGGTGGCAAAGATCATTAATGACTACTATGTGGCAGCACCCGGCTGTCCAGATCTGCATTGCTCTTCTTTGAACTCCAACCTGAATCACAATCACCAGTTATCCCTTGCCTGCATCGTAACCTGCACAAGGGCATTAGTCACGAGAGTGTGTTCCAGAGGAATTTACACACTTTCCTCTGCGTATACAGGACGATGGCCTGGTTCGGCGGCGTTTATTGTGACAGACACGTGAAGGGCAACATTCGCGGCGAGGCCCTAATAGTAGGCCTGGTGTGCCGCATGCAGGATCCAGCGAGTTAGAATCCCCGGACGGTCAATCCGAGACAGAACTAGGTCAACGTCAAACTCAGATAGTCCTACCTTCATGACGACCTCGTTTTCCTGCTCGTTCAGAATAGCGGTACGCCTCACGCTTGTTAAAGTGAATACCACGTGAGGATCACGAGGATGGAAAGAGCATGTAGTCCGGCCTCGGCCCGGGCTACCCAAGAACCACACCATAACCCCTGAAGATGAAAATCGCTGGGATAAGGCCTCGGTGGAAGGATATTGATGAGACCAAGATCACATCAAGATGACTTCACAAGCGAATGCGCATTCTCGGAGCATAGCATGTTCGTACAGAGGTGCCATTTCGTTTTGTGACAGTATTCGTATGCCCCGGTAGCAAGGTATCAGGAGGCAGGTGGCTGCGACAACATCGCTTCAAGCCCGCAGTTGGGTGCTTCGAAGGCACTGGTGAACATGTTCAGGAAGCTACGTGTACCAAGCACACTGACCGAAGTAGCCGGAAACGAGGGAGACATTCCTTCAATTTTTTCGACAGCCTTCTGGCAAGGAAAACATGTGATGATAGAGTCAACAACAAGCGCGGGGTTACTCTAACATATGTACGCCTTCCCATACAAACATATGTCTCAAGGTTGGGCTTACCAGGCTGTACGGAGACGTATGATTGTGAGGATGCCGCGTAGAGACTAGCGGGACAAATCATGATTTTGGTGTGCTCATTGCCTCTGAGAACTGATATCAGCAGTGCCACTAGATTGTCAGAAGGTAGGAGCATACCAGCGTTCAACTCCGCAAAACGTTGACCGACACGCTCCGAGTGCTTCAAGAACTTGTCTGAACAGTTGAGCACACACTGCTCCTATAAAATGTGTTATTTTTTATGACGGGATCTGAAAATGACGACGGAACCTCTTTGGATGAGAGTGCCTTGCTTGTGAAATCGTTGCAGCATGTGTTGAAACATCTCTCTACGAGGCCCGAGTAGAGACGCATGAAGTCTTGCATCTAAAAACGTCATTGGTGAAAAGACTTAAAGTCAATACTTTCCCGTACCATACCTGTTTCTTTTCGATGACCTTGGTCATGTGAGTCTGTTCCGCGGCATTGAACTGCGAGAAATCCATCCTGGACCAAGAGCAAGTGAACAGAAAGAAATTAAGAAACGGAATGGCAAAAGGCACGTGAGCAAGTTGCTTTGCCGATCGTGGCGTGGAAAGTCAAGTAACGTCAAGTTATGGGAAGAGATCATAATGACTCGGACACGATTCATCAAAAACTTGTTTCTTCATCATTTTCCCCCATCCACGACTTGAAAAAAAAAATCAGAGGTCTCGTATTGACCCAGTAGACGTTCCCGGGACAACTATCTATCACTCGAAAAAAGTACGTCTCCGATGCATCCATGGATTGATCGACTCATCACCGTCTTTTGCAGTGGATGTCACTATGGCCATCCCCTACAAAGATGCTCTCCATCTACTCGACAACCGTCGTATCAAAGCAACTCGCCCCCTGATTCCACCCCTGATTCTGCAGGAGGATCTGCCCTTGTCAGTGGTGGTCTACACCCCTCTTTTGCTTGTTAACTAATCGCGATGTATCGTTCAGGACTTTTCTCTCTGCAAACACCGTCCTAGAGGGACGCAGTGCGACCGAGAAAATCATCCAGGGATCCGATGACCGTTTGATGGTTGTGGTTGGGTACAGCACCTTGGGCTTTCTAGTTAACTGCGTCACTCATGTGATGCTTATAGCCCATGCTCCGTCCACAACGTCAATGCTGCAGTCGAGTATGCAAAATTACTGAAGCAGTATGCGGATAGCGCTAAGGAAGACCTTCACATCGTCATGCGCGTTTACTTTGAGAAACCACGAACAACACTGGGCTGGAAAGGCCTCATCAATGACCCGTATGACGTGTCTATTTACGCAATAATCTTTTCCTTACACGCTACGCACCGTCAGAGACATGAACTCAACCTTCCAGATCAACAAGGGCCTGCGCATGGCCCGTGGACTGCTCCTCGATATTGCAAAAATGGGATTACCAGTTGGATGCGAGTTTCTAGACACCATCTCGCCTCAATATACAGCAGACTTGGTCTCCTGGGGGGCTATTGGTGCCCGGACAACTGAATCTCAAGTTCACCGAGAGCTGACCTCCGGACTCTCTATGCCCACCGGTTTCAAAAACTCCACGGACGGAACGGTAGGGGTTGCCATTGATGCCTGCAGAGCCGCTCGAAGTGGCCACGTATTCCTTAGCGTCGGAAAAGAGGGTCTTAGTAGTATCATCGAAACCGAGGCGAGTCGTTCCGCTTTTGTCACCATGTGGTTCTCAAGTCGAGCAGGGGAACCCGGATGTCCATGTCATTCTCCGAGGAGGATCAAAGGGACCAAATTATGCTGCTGAATACGTGCGCGATTGCTCTGAAAAGCTCGGCAAGGCAGGGCTAGCTTGCAAGATTATGGTATGGTTCTTGTGACTGCTCGGAGAGTTCATTCTAATATCCATCCCGCGCGCAGATTGACTGCAGCCACGGAAACAGTCAAAAGCAACACCGAAAGCAAGTAGAAGTTATTGAGGACATTGTGAGCAGCCGTCTCTTTTTCCTTCTCAATACCTAATTGGCTCCATGCTCTCAAGGCGCGACAACTGTCTTCTGGGGACACGTCTACATCTATCATGGGTGTCATGCTCGAGTCCAATCTTGTCGAGGGTCGGCAGGAGATTCCTTTCAATGGACCAGCTGGACTGAAGTACGGGCAGTCCGTAACTGATGCGTGCCTATCCTGGGAGATGACGGTTCCTGCCCTTGATCGCCTCCGGGAAGGTGTGCGAGCCCGCAGAGTACTTGTTGCACAGCGTGCGGAAGGACTTGATGCCAGTGGTGAAATCAGGGAAAATGGGACCAACGCTGCTAATGGTGGGGTGAATTGATTCCACTGAGTTGCGGCGTGCATGAGAAAAGGGATGATCTACCTGAAAATGTACCGGTATCTAGTTGTACGTGTAGTCTCTGCCGTCATCCAATCTAACCCGATCGTCTCCCGTCACCCCGTTTCACGATTCCTTTTGCTTCCCCTTGTTTGCAGATTGTCCATCGGCTTCTCCACTACACATGCATTACCCCGTATGTTCTCGTGTTCAAGGGCGGCGTTGCTGGTGCGGTTGAAATCGTCGTTCATCAATGGTTGCAGCACTTGGACTCGCATTTGTAGGTCACCTTCTTGGTGTTGTGGAGGCTGCCAGAGGCCCTGCGGAGGGATGAAGGACGGCAACCGCCGCACGCTCACCAAGACAGGATCGACCTCGCCAAGTCCATTCTTTCCTTGCTCATTTGGTTTGTCTCCCAGCGCCTTCAAGGTGCACTTTCCATAGTTTCGCAACTTCCGACGTGTGGTGTCCCCGCTCAGGAACACGGACGAGGGTTTCCTGCCTCCGGGAGCTCCTCCCACTGTGAGTAGTAATGT
>JBBPPA010001137.1:0-14056 GCA_038091735.1 Leccinum pellstonianum
ATCGCGCAGACGAACTCTCAATCGCGCAGATGAGCCGCTAAATCGCGCTGATGTAACGTGAATCGCGCGCGCGGAGCCTCATTATTTCGCGCTATTATTTTGGCACTTACAGCTCCATACTCGCCCGACCTCTTCTTACCAAGGAAACAAAGTTCTCTGTGGGCCAATGGGCCAACACAGTGCCCAGGGGTCCGCGATCTCACCCTTTTTAGACAACGTTAAGGTTATTGCAGCGTTTCCACTGAAGTTTGTGTCTAGCATACGCACAACGCGTTCTGATCTCTCCCTGCTCTACCAAAGGGACCAAAAGGACCACTCTATGTATCTAAAAAGTACGTCTCGTTTCTCTATGATGAGTTTTTACGAGAGTCGACGCTCATATCATTTCTAAATTAATGATATGATCGTGGTCCTGAGCTCGAGCCTGCAGGCAGCCATGAGGCAGTCTCGGTTCTGTGTATGTAATCTACTCATATCTCAATTGTGATCGAACCTCGATCGAATCCTGATTAGCCTATATTGCCTGATTCTCTAACTAATTTTGTGATAGTTAGGCGTGACGGGGTGGTCCCCCCAAGGTTTCTCCGGGTCCTAGTGTCGTAACAGGTGTGACCTCTCCAGCTACTTAAAGTCCAGCCATATTCGGTTACAGAACGGTCGTTACCTTTTTTCGCAGAACTCATGCGCTCCCCCAGTCTCCTTTCGTCTAACCCGCCGTTATGCTCTGAACAGCTGAAGCAGCAGACCGACGAGCTTCTGTGCAAGATTGTCAGGACGAACAGTAGCACCCAGTTTGCTCTGGCGGCATCTGAGCTCGCCAAATTTCGTCATGCGACAGCTACTAATCTCACCGATAATAATTATGATGGCACACTTTCCAACATATTTCGTCAAACGGTCCATTTCACAACCTATGATTCGTATGCGCCCTTCACAACACGGCTTTTGGACAGACCATGCAAAGAAAGTGCTTTGGCCAACTTGCTCGCTCCCGGACTACCAGATTATATTGCAGGATCCAGCTCGACGTCTGGTGGTCTGTCAAAAACATTTCCCAGCTACAATTTCTTTCAGAAATTGAGATCCGCGGATTCTCCACCGACACCCGATCCTCTCCATAAACGCACGACGCTAGACTTGTGGTACCTCTGGTGCGACCGAATGGACGTCGAGGACGACGACCATTGCTCCACCAGGTCAATCTACGACACCCTTGCATCAGCAATGTTTCGGAGGATCACGTTGAATCTGGACCCTGAAGAAGACGAAAGAAAGATGGGAACATTCAGTATGATGCGAATTATCCAACCTTGTTTTTTGCTGACATGTCACCTTTCTAGTACTCGATCACGCTGCACCATACGCCGCCGCGTTTATAAATAAATGGCGATCCTTCCTCCTCATACATGCACTGTTTGCAGTTTCCAGCAGATCCCTTGAGACCATGACCACTGTGTTCATCAACACGTTCGTGGAGATGATGCACTATCTTGATGCGGAGTTCGACATGGTGGTGGACTGTATCGAAAAGGGTACCATTCCGCATCTGGACGGTATAGAAGAAGTTCGGCGTTACCTCGAGGTTTGTTCAAATTATTGGATGCATACCAGAAACTGATGGACGGGTAGCCAAATCTTTCACCAGACCCGGAGCGTGCGGCAGAGATGCGCACTCTCGGTCGTCCATATTCCTGTCCAGGTTGGTGCAGTCACGTTTGGCCAAGCTTGCGTTCGATCCAAGGTGCTGCCAGTGGTTCATTCGCATCATCTGTTCCATTGGTACGTCTATGATCTGCATACTTATCGCCTCCGCCCTCATGATTACCGTGTAGGCTCAATGGTATCTTGGTCCCAACACGAATATATGTTCTGGTTACTACGCATGCACTGAGGGTGCAATTATCGGGTCGCCTTACAATCCGCGGGAGTTGAACCTGTTTAAGCTAACAAAGGAGAACGTCATCGAATTTTTGGATATCAGAAAGAGCGGCGACTCGATCAGCGCGCTCGCCCAATTGGTGGGTAAAATTTCCCATGAAACTGAGCGACTCACTGAGCTGCATCGTAGTGGGATGTCGAGGTGGGGGGGAGATACGAACTCGTGTTGACAACCCAGGGTGGCCTATGGCGGTATCGTCTCGGAGATGTGGTTGAGATCGCCGGGTTTGATCCAACAGATGGTGTTCCCGTTGTCCGATTCGTCGAGCGCCGCAAGTGAGTATTTGTACATGTTCAGCATGCGTTCGCTGACCACCCCATTGACAGCGTGATTATTCGATTTCCAGATTTCATGATAACTGAAAAAGAGCTGAGGGCTGTCATGTCATCCATTCCAGAAAAAAGTCTCACAAATGTCGTGGATTGGACCGCGGCGGTCTACAGCCAACGGTCCCCCGCCACGATTGGGTTCTTCGTCGAGCTTGCCAGTAATCACGGTATGATCTCTCAGTGTCTATCGTTTCGCGTGTCTCGCTCACGAACACGCATCGGGATGCAGTCTCAGACCTTGCACTCAGTGTCCCGAATCACGTTCTTGGCGCGCTGTTGCAATCAAACGCCAACGTAAGTTGGGCGCTCGCACACGGGTCGTTCGGCAAACCGATCATCTGGATAGTCCGATCTGGAACGTTTAGTGATTTCCGTCAATTAAGACTGGACGAGAACGGCAACAACCTCGGACAGGTCAAAGTGCCTGTCGTCTTGCCGAAGGCTTCCTACGTAGAGTGGTTTTTGAATCGAGTCGTGCGCGAGTTGTGAGCCTCAACTCGGGCACCTGAGCGCGTTTCTGACTTTATTGCGCTTCGTCCGCGTGGTTGGTGTTGCTGACCGGACGTGTTAGATACGGTTTGAATCCCATCTGTGCCAGTGGGACTAAGACTCAATTTTCGTTATCCTTGCACGCTGGTAATACAAACTATTGTAAATCATATCGTAAGCCGAATCGTCACGCCGGTAGGACGCCCAGTCGTCAACAATTTTCCATTGGAAGGTAGGACTTAGCGGGACAGACAAACTTGTGAATGCTGCGTCCAAGCTAGGTCGGCAGAAACCGAAATTACGAAAAGGAAGGAATTTCCCTGGTCGTTCCGAGTCCCACGGTGGTTATCGGTTGGAGACATGTCTAGCAAGCTTGTAATCTTCGACGTGGCGCTGATTAGGGCTGAGTGTAAAAGTCAGATATTTCAAACTGCTGTTAATAACTGGTTATTAACAGCCACTACCGCTCGAGCGATTTTCCCCCTGTTAGAAACTGTATATTAGTCTAGACAGTTCCAGGGCATGAAAGCTATGTTTAGCGATAGAATGAAACCCCGGTGAAACAGTCCATCAGTCGAGAACGTTTCATACTAAAAAGATATTTACAGTGTATACAATCACTTTCTTACTGGTTACTGTAATAACTACATGGTATGAAATTGTTTGAAACACCTGTTAAAAAAGGCTGTCGGGTCATCGCTGTTATAAACAGCTGTTAGAAAGTCATGGTGACTTTTACACTCAGCCCTAGCACTGATGCATCCCACAAATTTCCTTCCCCTCAACCCGCCATCACGCTCTGAACAGCTGAGGCAAAACACCAACGAGATTCTGTGCAGGATAATCAGGGCGAACTACAACACCCAGTTTGCCCAGGCTGCAGCCGAGCTTACTGATTTTCGTCCCACGGCCGCTAACCTTGTCGATGGGACAGATAAAGATACTCAGCTTTCTGATGCGTTCCGTAACACCGTTCGTTTTACGACCTACGACGCATATGCACCGTTTATTGCAAGGTTTTTCGAAAGACCCTGCAGAGCAAGTGCCATAGTCAACTTGCTTGCCCCTGGACTACCAGAGTATATCATATCGTCCAGCTCGACTTCTGGTGGCACCCCGAAGGTCATCCCCAAATATAACTGCAAATCCAGAATTAGACCCTCGGGTGCTGGTTCGAGTGCCTTCTCGGAGACGGTTCGGAGGCGCACTACAGCACACGTATGGTGTATCTGGAATGATCCGATCGATGTCGAAGATGAAGAAAACTGTCTTGTCAAGAAACTCTACCTATCATCTGGTTCGGCCCTGAGTCGGAGGACAGCCTTGGATCTCGACCCTGCAAAGGATAAAGAAAAAATGGGAACATTCAGTATGACCCAAATCAGCTACTTAATCTCCATACTAAGCTGACTGGTTAACTTCCTAGTACTCGACCACACAGCACCCTATGCTACTGGGTTTATCAGAAAATGGCAGCCTTTCCTTTTGATACATGGATTGTTTGCAATGAGTAGCAGGTCCCTCGAATCGATGTCCATGGGATTCATCAGCACATTTGTGGACATGATGCACCACATTGATGCGGAGTTTGATGTGTTGTTGGACTGCATCGCAAAGGGAACCATTCCGGATCTGGACGGGATAGAAGAAATTCGGCATTACCTGGAGGTCTGTTCAATCCATCGAATGTGTACCAGATTCTGAATCGTGACCAGCACAACCTTTCGTCGGACCCCGAGCGCGCGGCGGAGCTGCGCAGCCTTGGTCGTCCATCTTGTCGTCCAGGTTGGTGCAATCGCGCTTGGCCGAACTTGTGTTCTGTCAGCAGTATCGCTAGCGGTTCCTTCACATCATCTTTGCCGCTGGTGAGTTCACCGTCCAGGCATCTTGTTCAAATCCTCTCATCGTTCATGTGTAGGCTCAATGGTACCTTGGTCACAACACGGCTATACGTTCTGGAGCCTACGCGTCCACAGAGTCCTCACTGATCGGGTTACCTTGCGATCCACTTGATTCGGACCTGTTCAAGCTGAGTGGCAAAACCATCATCGAGTTTTTGGACTGCAACAAGAACGACTCGATCAGTGCCCTCGCACAACTCGTGAGTAGGACTTTTCGTCAGGTGAGGCTGCTCGCTGAGCGGCATCGTAGTGGGAAGTTGAAGTTGGGAAGCGATACGAAATCGTGGTAACGACACCGGACGGTCTCTGGCGGTATCGTCAGGCAGATGTGGTCGAGATCGCCGGGTTTGACCCAACAGATGGTGTGCCCATCATCAAATTCGTCGAGCGCCGCAAGTGAGTATTCATACGCACCTGACATGGGTCTCCTGACCAGCCCCGTCGACAGCGTCATCATACGTTTCCCCAATTTCATGATCACCGAAAAAGAGCTGAGGACCGCCATGTCGACTGTGCCTGAAAAGTTGCTCACAGCCATCGTCGACTGGACCGTGGCGATCGACAGCCGACGGGCTCCTGCTACGATTGGGTTCTTTGTCGAACTTGCTCATGACCAGGGTGCGTCTTTTCAGTTACCCATTCTCTTGCGCCGTGTCTCGCTCACGGAGTACGTGTTACCCTCCAGTCACCGATCTCCTCCCCGGTGCTCCAGATCGTATTCTTGATACGTTGTCACAATCCAACGCTTGTATACGTTGGGCACTCGACCACCAGTCGTTCGGCAAGCCGATCATCCGGCTTGTCAGGCCCGGGACGTTTAGTGATTTTCGTCAGCTGAAACTCGACGAAGGCAGCAAGAACGTCGGGCAGGTCAAAGTGCCTGTCGTGCTGCCTAAGGATGCGTACGTGACGTGGTTTTCGAACCGGGTCGTGCACGAGTTATGAGGCCCGTCGTGCTTGCGATTTATATATGATGATGCAGTTCGTACCTGTCTCATTTGAGTGGTTTGAGTAAGAACTACCACAGTACAAAGCGGGCCCGCCCTCTATACTATAGCTCCTGGTCATCTTTCAGCTCGACTCCAACAAGTAACATATCAGTCCTATAGACGTCCTAGACTATGTGTACGCAACAGTATTGTAGCCCAATCTACCTTCTTCCTAGCATTCACAGGCGACCACATCTCGAAGAGGACTTCCTATCGCGAGTCCCCGCGATACTGAGCACCATCAATACTGCACGAACATCGTCTTATCCTCTATCCCTCCTCCTCGTCCGAATCCGCCCTGATCTTCTTCGCGTCGGGGCCGGACTCGGATACGTCCTCCGTCATGCTAGTCTCCTGTCGTAGCTGGTCCAAAGCGCGTTTGTGCTTGAGCCGTCCGAGGGCACGCTTCGTCAAACCTGGACCGCCCGGAGTGGTGGTAGCGTCTGCAGCGTTTGCATCTGGCGCAGACACGTCTGGATCTGCGTCCGTCGACGTTAGTTTCTGTTCTATCCCTGGCTCATGGGCGTTGCCAGTGCCTGGTTCCCCATCGACGCTTTTCGGCAGCGTCAACAGGTCTGAATACAGATCTAGTGCCTCGAGGTCCGCCACTGTCGCTGTTCGGGAGGCGAGGGATCAGACAAATCACAGTCGACGGACGCGATAAAAAGAAAAAGGATGCTCACCAGGAATCACGCAAATAGCGTTGAGGCTGTCCAGCAGCGCCGAATAATGGCCATCGTCGACAAACTAGTATAAGATGGAATCGTCAGGAGGTGCCGCAATAAGGATAAATTAGGAAGTATGATGCATACCTGGCCGGACGACCACCGAACGGCGTGGACTAACGAGCAGGGATGTTGGACAGTCATATCTTCCGACCCCTCGGCCTGAGTAAATCCAGCATCGACTAGGACCCAGATCGTCCCATCCACGGAAATGGTGAAGTCGATCACAGGCTTTCCGAAGTCCCGATGCCGGATGTCTGGCTGAGCGTCGTCCTCTGCCAAAACGAAATCGAAGATCGAAGTGGCCCTGCACAAAGTGCAGGCGTCCGGTGAGCGCATCTCTCCGTTCACAGCGCACAAAACTCACCCGACTGCACTAAACACGATATGATGTTCACCCTCGTAAAGGAACGAACCGATTCGGCGCACGACGAATACGCGTGCCGTCATATTCGAAGTGTCGTTTGCACCTTCCGAAGGTGTGTAAATCTCGACGTCCTCGAGCTTCACGCTGCCATCGTCTTTTCGCTTCGTTTTGCCTGCACGTTTCCTACCGCCTCTCGATGACGCCACGTTGATATCATCATCATGTTCTCCCCACGATGCGTGACGTCGTTTTTTGGGGTTCACTTTAATGAAGGGCTCGACCACAGCAAATACATCGATATCTCGCTGTAAGCGTCCAGTCATCCAGTCCCAGACTTTCAACTCGGGATCTCCACCTCCAGAAATCAGGCTCGCAGGGGACGCCAGAGGTATGTGAATGGCGGATACAAATCTGGGATGTGCAGCACGTGAGCGGTGAGTGCGAGAGAGGTACTTGTCCTCACTTTTTGTGACCTAGACAATAACTCTCGATGACGTATCCTTCGGGGTACCAGCTGACTCGGATATGTTCATCTCGATCAGATGTGATAATGAACTTTTCATCGGGGATCAGCAAACAGTTTGTCAACAGAGACGTATGGCCGAGCACGAGCTCTCCGTTGGATGGGTTCTCATGGGACGCAAGCAAGTCGTTGGCACGCTTTTCTTGAATGCGCGTGTCGTTCGGATGTAGTGGGTACCTTTTTCCGAAGGGGGTCAGGGACCGGTGACGGGATAATCTGCCGATAGATTTTACCTGAAGACGTCGCCGAATTTGTCAGACACGAGAATATCCGTGCTTGTGGTAAACGCAATTGAGGTCGGTTTTTTAGGGAGTACTCTGGGCTGCGCGTGTTAAAGAGAGGATTCTTGTGTGGGTATGCGATCGAACGAGCCCACCGTGCACTGGAGAGCCTCAGCGAGTCGAGGTCCCATATCTTGAGTTGCTTGTCATCGCCGATCGTGGCGAGGTATTTGGCGTCTTGACTCGTGGCAGCACAACGGACGGGCCCGCATTGGATGATCGCATCTTGGTCCTCCCGGACGAAGTTGGTGGTCGAATGGAGTATACGCCCACTTGAATCTTGCTCCGTGACTCCTCGTGCGATATGAACGTAATGGTACTTACTGCGTATCTAGCACCTGAATATGAGGCCCGGATATGACAACGATGCGATCAGGATGGTGGAAGAGTTTCGTGTGAGGATAACAAGGCATGTCGGTGATGTGCTGGCAGTAGTCATAGGTCGTCGTCGGAGTAGTGTTGATCAAACGACGTTGTTACGGCTTGTTTATACAACTTGCGACTCTGCACTCACTACCATCTAGTAACAAGAATTCCGAAGCGATATACCCTTCAATATTGTGCTACGGCAACGATGTGGAATCTAGACAGGCTCGAACTTCGAGATCTCAATTCCCAAGCAGAGACCCCCACAAAAACAAGAAATAGTCGACAAATGATTCCGATAATATCAACAATATAATAATGTTGGTCTATCCAGGCTGCTTGCACACACGTCCGGTGAACCTCATTGTCGTCAATGCTCGCAATCTGGGTGCGCGTCGGTTTCCTTGTCAAAGTCTGCTGCCGTTCACACAAAACAGCTGGACCACCGGTACTTGCAGTACAACACAAGGATGGTGTGATACAATCCCTGGAATCACCGAGCCTTCATCTCCGTCAGCTCAGATACTCCACCTTCGATCACATCTTTCTCCATCTTGTTCCCCTTTAATGAACGAACGTGATTACCGCTTCGGGGATCTTGGATTCCAAGGCCATCGCTTCTGGCGATTTCGGGTCGTCCACCACGCATTCCGGATTTTCGCCAGGGCTGGCCGGTAGCCTTCTTGGTCTTGCGTTTCGCAGCAGAAGCCTCATCCTCTGTGCGTCGTTTAGACCGAACCTGACATTCTACGCTTCCTACGTCTTCTCGCTTGTGTTCTTGAACATGTCTACCGGTTTCCCTATCCGATGGCCCGCCAGACAGTCCATTGATCAAGTTCGCCACACGCGAAACAACTTGAGTGCAGCGTTGGGGCTTTTCCGTCATCAATGTCTTGCTAATCAGGGGAGGTTGAAGGTATCCGTTATCCCGATTCGAAACGAGCATAACAGCCTGTAGGCCCAGGCGAAGCTTCACACTGAACTCGGATCCACCATCGTAACTCTGTTTATCCATCCCTCCAGGTATCATATGTCGACAGAATCATATCTCGAATAGTAGTTCCTCTCGACTATTCATTTTAGGACACGCTGTCTGGACGGTTGTCTAGCGACATAGATCTCTCCGGGTGAGTCAAATTGCGTCGTGATAATTTATTCCACGAGTATTCCGTGTCCCTTGTACACTGAATCCACAATGATCAAACGAGTTTCGTAAATCCGGCTCGTGAATTTTGAAATCGAACGAGGTATAGACGCCTTGAAGGAAAGTGCTCCAGAACGCCAGTCGTAGAACAAGGAGTGGCCCGGCGGTCAGGGAGCGCGTATTGGCTAATCAATTTCGTGCGTCAATCTACTGCCAACTCGAATAGTGACCTCCTTGGGTCTTAGTCTCGCCAGTACAGCAAGATGTATACATTATTCGGAGTGCTCAGTACTACTCCGACTCAGTTCAAATTGAGTGGGGCATCTTCCGAAGTTACATCCTACATCCCCGGCGTCGGGACCATAATGTATAGTAATTGAATTGGGATCATTTCCCCCGCAAACTATGCTGAGCACTATCATCCAGGCAGGTCACATTCTGTGTATGTGTACAGTGCCGACGTAACTCTGGTGCGCTTTAAGGATGGCAGAAATTCATATTGGCGGGAAATTTGTAAAGGTACGCTCTCGTTTGCTTGGCGAATTGCGCGGTTTTGGAAGTTTGAAACCATGGAACCACGGACCGTGCGAAGCCTATCTGAGGTTGACTACTCAGTACTCAGTGGTAGATTCCTGAAATAAAAGAAAATGTCTCGAATGACCTTGTGGATAGGTCAAATTATGTGGGTCAATGCTTTTTGGCCGTGGTGGGTTCCACACATTATGACGCCACCGCTCGCCTCGTGCCAATTCTTCGATGGGCCCCTCGGTGAGTACTTCAGTTGTCAACTTCCTCGGGGAAGATTTTGTACACTCAAACAAAGAATTATAGATCACTGATTATGATGGGATGTAGAGATTAATCAATTTGCCCATTGCTCTCAAGGGCCTCGCAAACTTGGTCCGCATTCGCTCGTGCACGTTTTACCGATGAGCTCAAAACCAATTGTATTGGCAGTCATTCCGCAGTGTAACGTGATGGAAGATGATCTGTACCACTCGGGCTGAATATGTAAGAACATATCAGCGTAACTCGGGACGGGCCAGCCGACGTGTAGATGTACCGGCAGGGTACGAACAATGGATACGCACAAGGGTTCTTTTTTTCCTTCTTTTGTCGAAGCTCTTTATTTTTGTAGCGGTGGTGGTCAACGGTGTGGAGGTGACAATGCTTCCAATGGCAGTGGACCCAAGGTATAAATTTGCCGGCTTGATATCGATCCACCAACGCCATCCTCCCCTCTACTAGTTCTCATACCTACTGCTCATAGATCTTCCGCATCGTCTTAGCTTCGTTAGCCATAAGGTCACGCTCTCATAACTCCAAGCCATGCATCGTGCACTCCAAATACCGGAGATCCTGCTTATCATCTTCAAACATGTCTTCTGTCCACCATACCCGGAGGTCTTTCCAGGCATCCGGCATAATGCCGACATGGTTGCTTTAGCACAGACATGCCGCACATTCCATCAACCAGCTATAGACGTCCTCTGGTCGGTGTTGGACAACCTGAACGCCATAGGGATGTGTGTTCCAAGTGCATGCAATATTGAAAAATACGTGAGTCTGCTCCTCCCATCCGTCAACTTACTACAGAGATAGTGATTGACTTTTGTCCCAGTTGCAACATTACCACACGCCACTTGAGTTCTACAGAGCTCTAACCCAAGAAGAGTGGAGAATCCTCCGAAGTTACACACGTAGAATACGCGTGATGACAAACCTCGATTTGGGATTTGTTTCGCATTCCATGCCGGAAAACCTACACGAGCAGGATCTACTCTTTCCCAATCTCCGGGAGTTGAATTTATGTTTCGTCCATGAAATTTCCCCTTGGCTACACCATCAGCATATCACATCTCTGGATTCCATTAGCATCACGACCTCAGGAATGCCTGAAGGCGAGCCACGCTTCATTCGGGACTTTATCGCGCCAATGGCCGAATTCTATCCGAACCTGACCAAGATCACTATGAGGGGGAGTGGAATCGGCATCTGGTCCAAGCCCTATCCAAGCGCCAGTGGTGTATATACCTGGCCATGGAAAGACCTTCGAGTCTTGGACTGTGCCGATATCAAACTGGAGACGGACGATCTGAGACATCTCTCTCGGTTACGTTCCTTCATCTCCCTCACCTTCGCACTGAGCAATGCAGAAGACATCGTCGCTTCTCTCAGTTCAGAACGCTCAGTCCTCGTATTCCGGGAATTGAAGAACTTGCATTTCTCATACTACTGTCGACCTTTGGAATTAACCTTAAGGCTCCTTGCCCAAGTCGAACTTCCTGCCCTCGAGCGACTCGTTGTGCATGCCGATGGGTGTCTCGCCAAGGACATTGGACCGTTTTTTTCAGCTGTTCAGAAAGCCTGTAACAACCGTCTCGATGGACCCTTCAATAACCTGCAATCAATTCATCTTGCCGACGTCAATCTTTTGCCAATACCTGAACGAGGCTTGCGTAGTCAGTCTGACATCCAAAGACTTCTTAACTGGACCTCGGAACGCACTCTTACCCTCGGTGTACTGCGGCCAATCATGGCGTTCTCCAACATGCGTCATGTAGAACTCAATGTTTTGGCTCGTATACACCTTACTGATGGCGCACTCGTGGAGCTGGCATCGGCATGGCCTTTCCTCGAACACCTCTCCATCAATGAGTCAACAGGTTCGAACCATCCTGGGTCGGTTGATGGGTTGATCACACTGGACGGTCTGGAGCAGCTTCTTCTGAGGTGCCCGCTACTCGATCACGTTGGTCTCGTCATCCACACCCAGAATAGCACCGCTGAAGCGGCAGCTCACTCGATGGTTACCACGGACTTGAGCCGCAGGTCAAAATTGCCAGGAGGATTTTTTCACATCAACATGATGGACTCCATCATCGAGGAACTGGATATTCCGGCCGTTGCTGCCTTCTTTAGTCGTGTCGTGGCCCCGTATGAGGACTACAGATTGAAGGCTTGGAGTGATGACAGTTTTCGGCTTTACTCGAAAACGATGGTGACGATGAACCGAGCTCACTGGAACAGAGTACGAAGCGCTATCAAGGAAATTTTGCGAGGCTTCGAGGGTGCTGGAATATAGTTTGGTGTTTGGAAAGTAGACTAAAGGTTTTGGTGTTGTCAGAGATTTGTAGTAGTAGTAGCGGCCCGTGTATCTGTGGTCCCGTAGTATCGAGGTTCGATGCTGATTGTCCGCTCACCGAGTGCGTAGTAATGGTCGGTTCGAGGTCGACCGGGACCGGTCAGTCTCAGGCTTAGGGGAACCGTCACAGTCTGGTTATTACGTAACATTAAAATTACGTAACGGGGAATCGATTTTTAGAGAGCGGCACTGCGTTTGGCAGGTTTGCGCCCGACAAAACCTTCCTCCACTTCGTGGGAGTCGGGGATGCACACGTCCGATAACTTGGATTCAACCTTAAGGTAGGTATTTTCGTCAGTGCTTGCATCTCCGGAGTCACCAACTCAACCTTCAACATATTCAGCTCAGATACTCCACCCGTCGATTACATCCTTCTCCGTCTTGTTCCCCTTCAATGAACGAACGTGATTACCGCTTCGCGGATAGGCCATCGCTTCTGACGATTTTGGGTCGTCCACCACGCAGTCCGGATTTTTCCAGGGCCAGCTGGCAGCCTCCTTGGCCTTGCGCTTCGCAGCAAAAGCATCCGCTTTTTGTGCTTCGTTTCCACCGAACCTGACCTTCTACACTTCCTGCATCTTCTCGCTTGTGTTTTTGAAAATATGATCCGGTTTCCCTGTCCGATGGCCCGCCAGACAGTCCATTGATCAAGTTAACCACACGCGAGGCCACTTGAGTACAGCGTTTGGGCTTTTCCGTCATCAATGTCTTGCTAATTGCGGGAGCCTGGAGATATCCATTATCGCGATTTCAAACGAACATAACAGCCTGTAGGCCCAGGCGAAGCTTCACACTGAACTCGGCTCCACCTGTTTATCCATCCTTCCAGATGTCATTGTCGTAAGTACCCGGCCTGAACCGTTTTTCTTCTTCTTCTGATATACCTCCGTCACGGTCTTCGGCAACGTCGCGCACTTCCTCTCTTTTTCTGATGAGCCAACTACGAGCAAGAAACCATTCGTTTCCGAGTTACTGATCATGGGAACATAGCTTTACAACAAATCGTCATATGAGCCTACAACTGGGGCGGACGAGAAAAGGATATCAAGTTACTAAGTATACATAGCTCGTCCCATCCCGCTTTCAACGTACCAAAAAAAACACCATCCAACAAGGATGAATCGCAAGATAATCAAAAAGGTCTCACTCGCCCCAGGGGAGAGAGCTCACAACTCGCGCACCACTCGGTTCGAAAACCACGTCACGTACGCATCCTTGGGTAGCACGACTGGCACTTTGATCTGCCCGACGTTGTTGCTGCCCTCGTCCAGTCTCATTTGGCGAAAGTCCCTAAACGTCCCAGGTTTGACGAGCCGAATGACCGGTTTGCCTAATGTTTTGTAGTCAAGCGACCAGCGTACATTATCGTTGATTCGTGACAACGATTCAGCGATATGAACCGGGGCATCAAGAAAAAGGTCAGACGCTGAGTGCGAGGCGTGGTTTCGTGAGCAAGGCATACCGGAGGACGAGTACCGGAGAAAGGCATACCCTGGTCAGCGGAAAGCTCGACAAAGAATCCAATCGTGATTGGGGACCGGCGATCGTCGATCGTCGTAGTCCAATCGACGATGTGCGTGAGGGATCTCTCGGACATGGACGACATCGCAGCCCTCAGTTCTTTTTCGGTAATCATGCAATCGGGGAAACGTATGATTACGCTGTCGGCGGGAATGGTCAACAGACACACACGACGAGCTTGTATGGATACTCACCTGCGCCGCTCGACGAATTGGACAATGGGAGCACCGTCCGATGGGTCGAACCCTGCGACCTCAACCACATCTCCTAGACGATATCGCCATAGACCATCCTGAGTTGTCAACAAGATTTCGTATCTACCCCCCACCTCAACTTC
>JBBPPA010001138.1:0-14042 GCA_038091735.1 Leccinum pellstonianum
AAGATTGTGAAGGCTGGACCATTGGACATAGTGCTACTTGTATATTAGATACCAAATGAAATCCCTCGCAATCGATTGTTATTACAGGAATTATTTGAGCCAATTTGGCATCGAAATAAGGCAATATGATGGCATCTTGATTTCAGTGATGGAGCGGCGTTGTTTGTGCTCAGTCCGGTCAGTCTCGCTGAGCGGGACAAGTTCGTCCATAGGTCAGTGTGTATGATGTTGTTGTCGCCTTGGCTAACTCGGTCAGCTTGCAACTTGAAGACGCGCTGTATGAGCCTGCCGTAGATTACTTTATGTCCCACTCTGCAGTTGGGCTCACTTCATGACACCCACCACCCAATCCAGGAAGTCCAGACACGTCTGGAGACACCACTGGCACGCCACCTCAGTGGCACTGCCCTGCCAAGATCGACTCCCGCAATCCGGCACTCCAGAGGATTGTGCCAAGCATTGCAAGATGTGCGTCGCCCATACGATCTACGTTGTCAGACCGGCGACTTCGCTGACGATGGATGTCCAGTTTACAGCAGCAGCTATCATGGGTGCGACGTACAGATACGATGTTGCGCTCAAGAATGACCCATTCGTGACAAAGATCAAACATTTTCTCAGTATTATTTTGCCTGCACTGACCAGGTCAATATCACGTACGGACAACTCGAGCGCATTCTTTTGTGCTCTTTGGGTGATGAAGCCATGTTGAAGCATCTCCGCTAATCTGATATGCCGCTGCTAGCTCTCTTCACGCCTGTAAAGACGGATGCCCATGTTCAAAATGCAGCAACAGTGCACCTATCGCCCGATTCTCTGTTATCACAGACTTGCGCAATGTCAAAGCGGTCGTCAAACGAGTTTCGTAAATCCGGCTCGTGAATTTCGAAATCAAACGAGGTATAGACTCGGACGCCTTGGAGGAAAATACTCCAGTCGTAGAACAAGGAGTGGCCTGGCGGTCAGGGAATGCGTATTGGCTAATCAATTTCGTGTGTCAATTTACTGGCGTATGCCGACTTCATTAGTGACCCTCCTTCTTAGTCTTGCCAGTACAGCAAGATGTATACGTTATTCGGAGTGCTCGGTACTTAGTACTCCGACTCAGTTCAAATTGAATGGGGCATCTTCCGAAGTTGCATCCACGGTGTCGGGACCATGATGCATTGTAATTGAATTGGGATCCTTTCCCCCGCGAACTATGCTGAGCACCATCATCCGGGCAGGTTACTTTCCTTACTCACATTCCGTAGTATCGTACATGTGTACAAGCACTGACGCAATTCTGGTGGGCTCAAATGATGGCAGAAATTCATATCGGCGGGTCAAGGTATGCTCTCGTTTTCTTGGCGAGTTGCGCGGTTATGGGACCATGGAACTACGGACCGTGCGGAGCCTATCTGAGGTTGACTACTCAGTGGTAGATTCCGAAAACAAAAGAAAAAAATGTCTCGAATGACCTTGTGGAGAGTGGAACACCATATTTGGAATCTATTGTGCCTATGTGCACAGGTCAAGCTTGAATTACGTGGGTCAATGCTTTGGCCGTGGAGAGTTCCACTTGTTATGACGCCACCGGAGTCGCCTCGTGCCGATTCTTCGACGATGGGTCCCTTGGTGAGTACTTCAGTCGTCAACTTTCTTGGTGAGGATTTTGTACACTCAAACAAACAATCATAGGTTACTGACTGTGGTAGGATGTAGAGATGAATCAGTTTACCCTTTGCTCTCCAAGGGGCTCGCCAACTCGGTCCGCATTTGCTCATGCCCAGAACCCATTGTATCGGCAGTCATTCCGCAGATTGCCATAAACGTGATGGAAGATAATTGGTACGACTCGTGCTGGATGTAAGAACATATCAGCGTAACTCGGGACGGGCAAGCCGATGTGTAGATATACCGGCAGGGTTCTTTTTTTCCCTTCTTTTGGCAAAGCTCTTTGTTCTTGTGGTTGTGGTGGTCAACGGTGTGGAGGTGTCAATGCTTTGGCAGTGGGACCCAAGGTATAAATTCGGCGGCTTGATGTCGATCCACTAACGCCATCCTCCCCTCTAGTTCTCATACATACTGCTCATAGATCTTCCGCGTCGTCTTAGCTTCGTTGTCCATCGATTCGCACTCTCTTAACTCCAAGCCATGCATCATGCACTCCAAATACCGGAGATCCTGCTTATCATCTTCAAATATGTATTCCGTCCGCCACAGCCCATTCCAGACACCCAGCATAATTCCGACATGGTTGCTTTGGCACAGACATGCCGCACGTTCCATCGACCCGCCATCGACGTCCTCTGGTCGGTGTTGAGCAGCCTGAACGCCATAGGGCGGTGTGTTCCAAGTGCATACCGTGCGGGAACACTCGTGAGTCCGCTCCTCCCATCCGTCATCTTACTGCAGAGATCATAGTGACTGACTTTTGTCCCAGGTTCAACAGAACGACACGCCACCTGTGCTCTACAGAGCTCTAACCCAAGAAGAGTGGATGACCCTCCGAAGTTACACACGTAGAATCCGCGTGATCAAAAACCTCGATTTGGGATTTGTTACGCATTACGTGCCGGAAAACCTACTCGAGCAGGACTTACTCTTTCCCAATCTCCGGGAGTTGAATTTGTTTTTTGCCCATGGATTTCCCCCTTGGCTACAGCATCAGCATATTCCATCTCTGGATTCACTCAGCTTAACTGGCTTCGCGGTGCCAGGTGGCGAGCCGCGCTTTATTCGGGACTATATCGCGCCTATGTTCGAATTCTATCCGAACCTGACCAAGATCACTATGAAGGGCAGTGGAATCGGCATCTGGTCCAAGCCCCATCCAAGCGCCAGCGCTGTATGTGCCTGGCCATGGAAAGACCTTCGAGTCCTGGACTGTGCCGATATCAAACTTGAGACGGACGATCTGAGATATCTCTCTCGGCTACCTTCCTTGATCAAGCTCACCTTTGCACTGAGCAATACAGAGGACATCGTCGCTGCTCTCAGTTCAAGACACTCAGTCCTCGTATTCCGTCAATTGAAGAACTTACAGTTCTCATGCTACTGTCGATCTTTGGAATTAACCTCAAAGTTCCTTACCCAAGTCGAACTTCCGGCCCTCGAGCAACTTGTTGTGCATGCCGACGGGTGTCTCGCCAGGCACATCGGGCCGTTTTTATCAGCTGTTCAGGACGCTTGTAACAACCGTCTCAACGATGGTCCCTTCAATACACACGTCCGCGCATCGTCCACGACCAACCTGCAATCAATTCGTCTTACCGACGTCAGTCTCTTGGAAATAGCTGAACGGCGGAACTTCCATCCAGACTTGCTTCTTCAGTCTGACATGATGCAAACACTTCGTAACTGGTCCTCGGAACACAGTCTTACCCTCGAGGACCTGCGGCCAAGCATGGCGTTCACCAATATCCGTCATGTTGAACTCAACATTGCGGCTCATATACACCTTACTGATGGCGCACTCCTGGAGCTGGCATCGGCATGGCCTTTCCTGGAACACCTGTCCCTTAACGAGACAACAGGTTGGAACCATCCTGGGTCGGCTAACGGGTTGATCACACTGGACGGTATACAGCAGCTTCTTCTCAAATGCCCGCTACTCCATCACGTTGGCCTCGTCATCCACACGCAGAGTAGCACCGCCGAAGCAGCAGCCCAGCCGATGGCTACCACGGACCCGAACGGCAGGTCAAAATTTCCAGGATTTTTTTACATCAACGTGATGGACTCCATCGTCGAGGAACTGGATATTCCGACCGTTGTTACCTTCCTCAGTCGCGTCGTGGCCCCGTATGACGACTTCGAACTGGAGGCTTGGGGTGCTTTGAGTTGTCGGCTTTACTTGGACACGTTGGAGATGGTGAACCGAGCTCGCTGGAACAGAATACGAAAGGATGTCAAGGAAATTTTGCGAGGCTTCGAGGGTACCGGCGTATAGCTCGGTGTTTGGAAAGTGTGCAGACTAAAGGTTTTGGTGCTGTGGGGGTTTGTAGCATTATTTCCAGGTGCCTGTAGCTCCCTCTGGGGCGCACCATTTCTTTATTTCTTTATGTTCGAGACTGCCTGCCTGGCCTCGCATCTTATCGTGTGGTGTATCTGTATCCAGAATGAGAATGCCAACCAGTATCAAATCAGTATCCACGTTACTTAACGGTGACAGACTCGGTATTGGTATTCCAGTGTAATCATCGATGCATCAGCGATGGCGAAGCACGTTCAACCAGGCTTTCTGGTACACTAATGCCGTGGACCACGTGCTATATAGGGCGATTTTCGATTTACATAAATGGAAGGCTGATCAACTCCGACTTGTCGAACCACGACGCATGCATTTCCCCGCCTTTCGTCTGTCACTACTGTCTCTGTACTCTACCCCGCTGAGGTTTCCGTTACTCTTAACCCAAGTCATCCTAGTAGCTTGTAACCCGTTCTTTGCAGATTTTATCTTCTTGCGTTGGTTGGGCCGTCGGGCGCGGCAATTCGAGGACAAGACGATGCGACCAAGATTTCACAGGGCTAGTACCTCGAGAACGGTCCCACGTTCGGCGTTTCCTCAGTGCTGATGGGGGTTGACACGAACTATTGCAGCATATCAACATGGTGAATTCAACTTTGAGTTCCGTTTGACGTTCTGCGACCTGATTGGAGCTACCAGCTCGTTGTCTACTTTCTAATCACTTTCGTCAGTACTCATGTGGGATCAAGAACGGACGAGGATGTTTCACTCCGGCAGTATACGCGGAAGGGGCGGCATATGAGATTGCACAATGGACGACGGAGGCCAGATACGCCCTCGCTGACATTGCGCCACCGTGACGGCAGCCGACGATATGGTATGGCCGACATGGATCAAGGACTCATTTTCGGACGAAGGCCGAGGCTCGGGACCCGATATCTCTCCGAATCAACTGGTCGAGATCCTCTTCCTTGGACCCAGAGGCCAAGAGAACGCGGATATATAACTCAATCACGTTTACGATGACTGAGATGGCACGTAAATCGGCCTGGGAAATATACTTCAAGTCTTGTCTTGCACGCCTCTGCAGTTGCTCTAGACCATCGACAGCGGCGGCTCAACGGTTTCTCATTACGATGTCGGTGTTCACGGCACCCTGCACGACGTATCAATCACTTCGAACTACGGCGATACTCTTGGAGCATCATGATGGACGTGGTCTTCGAGACAACATCGATTCCAAGTGGCCTATGGACAGACACTGGAGGTTTCTGCGACATTCAATTTGCAACCCAGTTTGAGCAACATCGACGCTCTTTATTCGAATCTACGGACACCGACAACACCTGGGCTTCAAACTGCGACATCTATGTTTGCGATGGCTGTGATAACGTGCGAATCGGTTCCAGCGATGCCTCGCGGAGGTTTCTTGCAAGACTTCACGATCCCTATGGCGTAACAAGTGCACAAAAATTCCCACCGCGTTCCGCGCTGCGCTCACCGCGCGCACACCACACACTGTACACCGCATTCATTGTTGCGCGTGCCGCGTTCTTACTTAATTGCAGGGTATTCACCGCGCGCATGGTTGTGTACACCGCGTTCTGATTTTATTTGTATTCGTACTAGTGTCTATCTAGTACTGTTAAGTACATAGAGAACTGCAGGGTACAGATAACCCACACGGGTACCTGTGCCCTACCCTTACCCGCTGAAATCGTCCCCATACCTGCTGCGCAGGTGTGCTGCATTGATAGGTAAGAGCACGAGTACGGGTGTGGGTCAGCATTTGCCAACCCGTGGCTAACCCGCCACCCGTGAGGTACTGCACGCACACCGTGCGGGCGTTGTGTCCGAGTTATTCATTGTCACGTCGACACGTCGTGGCGCCACATTGCGTCGTTTGTCGGGCGTTGTCGACGTCACGTCGGCGTGTCGTGGTGGTGCCAGCACGACACACCGTCGTGTCGTTGACTCGTTGCACATTGTTGTCGTTGTCTGACTCGTCGTATTCATCGACGTTGACGTCACGTCGTCGTGTCGTTGCATTATTTTTGTTATCGTGTTCGTTGACGTCATCAGTCCTCATGGCATTGTCGTCACGTGTCTTCGACGCAGTCCGCTAACGGGAAAGTTGGTCATTCCAAGGGGGTGGACCGCGGTATCGGTTAACCCCTTGGAATGGCGAAGCTGCCGGCTATTCAAGGTCTCACGCTCAGCCTCTTTCCCTCCGCATCGAACATTACTTATAGTAACGGCTGGCGGTGCCAACTCCACACTCTCCTGGAGAGAATTTTGAAGAGGTATGCCACACCTTTCTCCTAGCTGTCTTCCTGCAAACACGTCCTGCTTCACCTCATCGAGCGTCCGCAAAGGGAGGTGGGCGAGGGAGAGAAGAGGAAGGGAAGGGCGGTCTGTAGTAGTCGGTTCGATGCGGAGTGAAAGGATCCGCATCCTGAGGTGCAGATTGCGTTTGAGCGGGCAAACTTCCTGGGCGGGAACGTGTCAGGGGTGGGAGGGTTGTCCTGAGCAAAAGGAGTCTATGAAAAGGTCAATAGAGAGAAAGCCAGGGAGAGGAGTAAAGTACCTTCTCACGGCGAGACGGAGGTTCGATCACGTCGTAATCTCTATAGAGCTTTTTACGTTGGGGTGTGAGGGGGAGAAACGGGACGGTCGTGCTTTGGAGCACGTCCTGCGAGAGAATACATCAACGACGAGGACGCGATGTTGGATACGACGAACCTGTGGAGCAATGCTGCTCGAAGAATCGGACTGATGGGAACGGAAAAGGGGAACAGAAAACTCACTGATCTTCATCTCTTCGAGACGCTAAAGAACCGAATGAACACCATGCCCGACGAGCACGACGTTGTTGGCAATCGATTCAGAGTCGGGGCTGAGGAGACTGCTGCAAGGAAAGTCAGATCACCGATGTTCATGGCACGAGCGTTCAACGACTTAGCTCACGATGACGCATGGTAGTTTAGCTTTAGATACGATCTGGCTACCTCCAAACTAGGCGAATTGTACTTGAGAACGATGCGGCTGTTTTTGGTTCAACTCGTCAGCGGGAAGGCACCGAGCCAAGAAAAAACATGAACGCACCGCATACTATCCCGTCCGTTATCAAGATCGTAACAGCCGAACAAGCACGGAGACCTCCGACCACAAGTCAAAGGGTAAAAATGAAAAAAACACGAGTTCATGCGCGCATCAGCGACCCGTCCTCTTTATATATGCATAGGTATGATAAATATTGAGTCACGCTGAGTCACGCTATCAACTCATTGTTGTTCCCTAAACAAATCCGGTAAGCTTCTGCCTTCGATTTTCAACCCCCTTGTGTCTCAGAACCGTAAAGCTTCCTTTACAGCATCACTCTTTGTTTTAAACCCCATTGTGCGTTCCATAAACCAATTTCCTTTCCCTTTTCTCATCATTAATTTAGATGAAGCTGCCCGAGGTTTCCACCATCATCCGCATCAACTCCGTCCAACTGGAAGAATGTATCGACCAAGCATTCGACCACGAGCTCGCACATGTCCTCTCCGAGGAAAGCGACCACGAGGGCGGCTGTATCGAAACGCCAATCGATTTACCTCAGGAACGCCCCTCGTCGACCCAACAACCCTTCGTCAACCGCCAGCCATCTTCTGGCAATACACAAAAACCCTTCCAGCGACCTTCGCGCAGGGTGCAACAGCCCTCGGCCAAGGGCAAGGGCAAGAGTTTCAGAGCGAAGGTTCGCAGGCAAAGGAACCGCGCTATCCGCTGGTCAAATTGCCCCAGTCTCCCTCGCTTTTCATACTCCAAGAAGTTCAAGGATATCCACGCCATCAGCGTGGATTTTAATGCCGAAGATTTACCCGCTGCTAACGGAGCTTTCGTCAGTAAGCGCCAAAAATGCGGTCCTTCTCAAGAATGGACGCTCGAGGAGCTCGTCAATCGTGGTTTCAAGGTTATTAATTGGAACGGTCGGTTAGTCGTTCCTTCTTATTTATGAGTCCCGCCGCCGACCCGTCTTCTTCAGAACTCCCGCCGCCATCGTTGATAAGCAGGACCGGGTCATAACCGTCCTGGCCGGTCGACCAGAAACCCGTGGCTGGGACCTTGTGCAGAAGCGCATGAGGACGCTCCTTGAAGATGCGGGCTCTCAAGCTCGGGTTCCCCGCAAGGAACGACGAGGAGACTATGTCTCCTTGTCCCATGGAGTTTCGTATGGAGGCGGACAGACGGTTAGTCAGTCTTTCGCCTCCTATGCCTTACTCAGTCCCACCTCTAGGCCCCTGGAAACTTGGTTCACAAGCCCGTCAACAAAGCGGTCATCGATGATCTGTGTAAAGACCCCGACGTTATTCGCGTTGCCGCCTTCATGAGCTGTAAGTTCTAACTAATCTCTGTGCCCTTTCCTAACCATTTTGTCCAGGCTGTTTCGCCTTTTATGCACCTAAACTATACAAGGACTACGAAGTAAACGTCAAGGCACTCCTGGACAGGTATTCCGACTTGAAGAAACCGTTCGACCGTAGCGTATTCCCTGCTAGCACCTTCAACTGTGGTCCCCGCGTTGTCACATTAGAACACGTCGACAACACCAACGTACCCTACGGCTTCTGTGCGGTCTTTTCCTGCGGATCCTACGATCCCTCCCTAGGTGGCCACCTGGTTTTATTTAATCTCGGTCTCGTCATCAAATTCCCTCCCGGATCTACCATTCTCCTCCCTTCCGGCACCATCCGGCATGGCAACACCGCCATTCAACCTAACGAAACAAGGCAGTCTTTCACGCAATTCTGTCCAGGTGGACTACTTCGATGGGTTGCGTATGGATTCAAGTCCGTCAAGACTTCGTCTCCTGACGTCAAGCAACATTTCAAGGACACCTATGAGGAACGCCGAGCAAGAGCTGTAGGATTATTCTCCAACGTGAAGGAGCTCCATGAGGATAGGGTCACCGCCTTCAACCTCAAGAGTTCGGACTAGTCTACGTAGTGTATATATTTTAGATCTACATCCGTTGGTTTTTGGGTTAGTATGAGTCACGCCAAAATGGTGTCACGTGATTGCCTTGTCATCCCGCTCAAACATCGAAATCTTATTTCTTGAACACACGCCATGGCTAAAAAGGTTTCTGAGATGACCCCGGCAGAGGTTAGACCACACGTTACGCGTGATTCTCTTTCAATCACCATGCTCGACCTAGGTCCGGCACGTACGTGCCCTCGCCAAGATTCGTCAGCAAAGGCGGCGAGAGAACCTGTAAGTCTTTCGCAACACCGGTCATGTAATCGAGCTAACGCCCTTCCCAGCAAAGGAAGGGCACTCAAAGACTATCGAGCCCGGTGCGCTCAACATCAGAAGCAATATAGGTAGGCTAATCAGCCATATTCCAGCCCATAGGACGCAAACAACTTCACAGCGAACGACAGACTCAGAAACGGCCAATTAGCGACGATGATAAGCCACACCCCACACAACTGTGAGTCACGCCCCACCCCTGCATCCTTACTTTTCACACTACTTTGCAGAGCATATGGCCAGGTCTTGGCGTTTAGTGATCGCCAGAATAACCAGGAGGCGCTAACTCTGCACGTCCACAACCCGCTAACCCCGCTAACCCCCCCTTTCTAACCCAGTTTCAGAAGACGTCAACGCTCGTCTGACAGCCACGACGCCGCCCGCTTGTGAGCCAACCTTATTCCCTGCATCGTTGCACTCCCGTCACTCTTTTACAGGGTTGTTCTCCCTAGAGCCACGCCCGCTGGGAATGAAGTTGAGCAACACAGCTCCCCCCCTAGGCTACGGCGGTAAGCCTCTACAGACATCTCGTTCGCCGTTGTTTACAACATCACAGAGGACTCCCTCCTCACCAACCCCCAGCCCCTTTGGTAGCCCCAACCAACCCCGCCCCTTGCAAAAATCCTGATACAAGTAGCCCTACGCCAACCCAACCCACCTTTGTTCTAGACATGCTGCGACAAACCGACCTCGTGGACAACGTGCTTGGCGTTCAGCTCGATGCTAACGCACCCACGGTCGAGTGGACAAGCGGCCACCGAACGGTGCTACCTTTCCTCCCAAACATAATCGGCAACGCTGCTAGCCAAAACATCCTTGCACAGGATGCAAGGTACGTAGCTGATATGGCAAAGATTCCAGAAGCCGGCTCGTGTAGTTCGCTCGTAACCTGGTTGGACAAGAACATGCCCAAGACCGACCTCTTCAGCGCCGCTCGCGAGGCCCTGTCGCTGAACAAGTCCGTTGTTGTTAAGGGCTATGTCGACTTTGGGTCTTTCGAGCTCACTCCCACGCATCTGGAAGAGCATTTCATGATCAGCCCGCATAGGCCTGTAGACGCTCACGGTACGTTTACTTGCTCTCCCCCTCAAACCCTCACCCGACACCCTCTAGACATGGCCATGCGAGCGAAGGACTCGAAAAACCTCTACACCCAAACGAACGTCGAGGAGTTCGTTCGTGACGTTGCCAACACCGGCGTCATCAGGGCGGCTCTGACGTTTCCGCTGCCACAACATACGGCTCCCTCGCCGTTTGAGTACGTCCCCTCTCAACCCTACTAACTAAACTGCTCGCTCAGCCCTGTCCAGAAAGCTCGATGACGGCCTTGCTCTCGGCTGGGCTCAGACACAAGCACACGCGCCCATTGATGGAGCAAGACTCCCGTCTGACATCTGGACTGCGCAGTCTTGGGGCCTTGGGCATCATGCGGGTGTTGTGAACTACCCCCACCATAGCGCCAGTGGTGCAGGAACTTTCGTGATTGTCGCCTCCGGCGTCAAGAATTGGCTCCTAATAAGGCCGATACGTCCCAGGAATGGGCTTGGCAGGTTTCTCGCTGGTCTCAGCAACCTCAGTAATGTAATATCCGGCTTCTCGGGTTGGATACAGTCCGAGACGATCCATCTCCACCCCGGGGACCTTCTGTAAGCACACAGCCTCGTACCACTTCCCGTGTCACTTATTGGTAGGGTTATGCCGCCCGGGCAACACCATGCGGTGTATACCCCGGTTGCTAGCTTTTCTCGAGGCGGTCATTACCTCAACCTCGATACGATGCACCTCACAGAGCTCTCGAGGTTCGTGGACAGGACTCACGGGAAATTCCTCACAAACGAAGTGCATCACGGCACGTTGGAGACGCTCTGCCGTATGGTCATATCGTTGACGATACTACCCATTTCACGAAGTGAGTCACGCCCTCAGTCTGCAAATAGCTTACAAAGTGCCTTGTCAGAACTCTACAAGCGTTCCCTGATAGCACTCTGTGGGATGGTAGCTCATCATCAGTGCTACGTCTCCCACGGAACCCCGCCCCAGGAGTCAGTCACGCTTGCTATGGCTAGCACAATCGCCGAAGCCGTGTTGGACCACTTTAGCTTGAAAGACTTGAAGCAATACCGGGCGTTTCTGGCAGGAACTGACATGTTTGACAGGGGAGAGGTGGTTGAAATGCATGCATTCCTACATGCTCTTAGGTTAGGCCAATCAATGTAGTTTAGTCGCGTTCATATGAGCCACGCTTCAATCAAAGCCCGCTTCTTGGGCAGTCTTCAGGCGAGTCACGCCTACCACCGTAAACGGATATACCAGTGCGTCGCGGATCCCAATCACATGTAAGCCTTACTAACGCTATAAAATCGTAGCGGTGCTCTTGCGCCAAGTCCCCGACTCTTGGGGAATAATAGATTTCGTAATAACATACCAACATGTGAGGTCCCGGTCATGACTAGATGGGCCACGGCCGAACTTCGTCAGCAAATAGCATCCGTTGGGAATCGTGAACCCACACGACGATTCGTTTCGGGTGTGGACGCGCGGGACAACCAACACGTGCAGTTCGCAGCGAATCTGCAAGCATGGTGATCAATCTGTACATGGACAATCTCCGGGCGGTGGAAGACTCGTCGACGTGTGCGTACACGCACGAGGCGTTTTCGGAGCTGTTGATCAAGATACAGACTGCGGAACAACCCCAGTCTGACTACAGTAGCCAACAGTTATCAAGGCTACCTTACTATTCAATTGTTGTTGATTGGACGTCAATGTAAATACATGAGTTGAACAGTAATGAAACATTGCAAACAAGGTCATACCGAATAAAAATACGGCTATAAAAGCCACGCCGGTCGGGTCAGGAGCGGAACGGAGGCAAGCAGAAAACCAAAAACACACCTTTGGCCACTATCCTCTGTGCCTTGATCCGATACTCGGTGACGAGCCACTCGATTCCCTGACTGTGCTCTACCAGACCCAACGTCTTCCCATACATCTGCATCGTTTCCATCAACGATACGGTGTACGGATACATCCGCTCTTGATGTCCTCGTCTATGTTCTTGATCATATGTGACACCTGGAAGTCCAACCACAGCAGGTTCCATACCTCCCTGAACAGACGTCCGTTCACGGACATATCTCGTCGGTTGATGTCGTACAGCTATGTGTCAAAGACCGGTCAGGTGTCGAGCTTCTTGTGGAACGCGGTTGATTCAGACTGCAGCTTTTGACCCTCTGCATATAAATCCGAACCTTGTCCAAGCAAGTCTTCAACACGTTTCATGTAGGTCAGGAGTTGGTCAATTTGTCGACCACCGTATCTGAGACGTGTCGTTATGATAATTGAACTGGAAACGACGGCGTCAGCCAGCACGGTTCGAGAGAAGTAACGCAGTGTGCGCCTTATTGTGTAGACGTTTGGTGTGCTCCTTAGAGTAGGGGTGATCGGGATCGATTGCACGCCGTGTAAGCTCAAGGTACTAAGAAACGACGACGGCTACCTTTGGTCGAACGAAAACCAAGCTCCCATCCGTGCGAGTTCCTACGCCTGGAAGATGAAAGATTGGCGAAGCTTGATAAAGATGCGTTGAAGAGGTGAGGAGGAGGAGGATGTACTTGCATTGATCTTGCATTATCATTTTTGTGTGTGTATTTGTGTGTATTTGGTGTGGATAAATAAAATCCCGTGATCTAAATTACAAATTTAGTAATATTTTCCTGCGGGTCCGTTTGCAGGAAACTCTGGACGAATTCACGTGAGAAAACCCTCCTCCACTTACGTGGGAGTCGGGGAAGGGTCCGGAAGGCGAGGCGGGAAGACCCGAAGGGGTAGCTCATCAGAACTCGGCGAACCCACAGAAGGGCATCACAAAAATTGCATAAAATGGATATGAAACTATAAACCCGTTATATGGGTCGTCTGAGATTTTTTCACCATCGTAGGTGGGGGGTCATATAATCCAATGTCCGTGAACTGAAAATCCCGTCGGACTGGGCCAGTCCGACAGACCTCACATCCTGATAATGCCATATGATTGATTTGCCCTACAATAATGCCTTATAGTCCGTCTATTGCAATGCTCAAAATAGTATATTGCCGATCTAGTAGACATTCTAACGCCCCCTCCGAGACACGATGCAAAGAGCTGGGATCGACAGGCTGATGAATGTTGCGACACTGATCTAGACAGGTGACGGCGGAGGTGTTGACTTCTTCTCAAGCTTGGCGCGGCCGTGGTCCTCGACCTCGTCGTCGATGGCGATGATGACGAGAATGGGAAGATAGGCAATCGTGGCTGAACCCCAAAAGCCGGGAAAGACTGCAACATACTACTAAGGTCAAGAATGGGACAATAGGCATTCGCTCACATTGGATGATGACCAAGGACAGAAAGTACATGTGGGTTATTCTGTGGAGCAGCGTCATTGAGTGTAGGGTGTGGCGGGCCTGGCGGCAACGTCACGCTCACCGATGGAGCTAGCCGTGCGAGCTCGTCCACTTCCGGGCACGTGCACGCGTATAGTTTCGCACAGCTCTCCTGGGACTCGTTCATCAACCTCCCGAGCGCCTCGAACACGGAGGTGGCCCGATGACTCGCGGGAGATCTTTCGGCGGTCAGACAGATATCACGAAACTGGAGCATACGTAGTGCTTCAGAGTAGCAGTGCTTCGCCCGTTTGTACAGCTGGAAGTGCGTGGCTTCGACTGTTCTCTTTTCGTCTCAGTAACTCCACATCGCGTGTATGAAAAGCGAATCGCGCGGACCTTCGACCCACGAGAGGTACGTTTCCTT
>JBBPPA010001139.1:0-14030 GCA_038091735.1 Leccinum pellstonianum
CAGCTTGAGATCGCGACTGATTTTTCGATTGGGCATGGTTTCGAGGGCGACTACTAGGTACAATTTTGTAATCTTACACAACTCAGCCGCGACTCGCGACTGCCAATAATTATGCAAACCGCTGTAAATCACAGCATATAATCGGATACTTGATGCGAACCCTCTGACTCGGCACGAAGGCTGAGGAGCTTGACATTGAAACAACCTCGTGTCTACAGCACACCGGACCCACTGAGAACTTTTTAGGCTTCAGATGATCAACTGCCCTGGGTAGGGGGCTCGTGTGGGCACCTGATTTGGCTATCATAGGCGATTGCCGAGAGAGATCAAATACATAGCCCAAGCTTGACTTGGCCGCTAATACCATCACATCGACTCACCAGTACCTTCAACTTTCAGCTACGACTGCTGCGATTTCCATTCAACGACATCCTGAACTCACCTTGACGTGTTTCTAGAATATGGCTGACCAGCTGGTACGTCTCCTCTGCCTGGATCATCACGTGGTTATCAGGGACTTATAAGTCGGTCCTGGGCAATTCGACAGTCTGAAGGTGCGTTTTGAAGGAGTAGACCCTGAGCGACGCACATTGACTCGTTCGTCATACAGAACAGATCTCCGGTGAGCCAATCCACCCTACGCACTCGCGCGCTCGTGCTCGTAGCTCATGGACCGTGCACAGAATTCAAGGAGGCCTTCTCTCTTTTCGATAAAGGTCGTCAGCATCAATCCCGTCCCACACTGTTCCGCGAGCTGATCAAGTCTTTTTTTTCCTTTATCTCAGATGGCGATGGCACGATCACCACCAGGGAGCTCGGCACGGTGATGCGCTCGTTGGGACAGAACCCGACGGAAGCTGAGCTACAAGACATGATCAACGAAGTGGATGCAGACGGAAACGGGACGATCGATTTTCCCGAGTTCCTGACCATGATGGCACGCAAGATGCGCGACACGGACAGCGAGGAAGAGATAAGGGAGGCCTTCAAGGTCTTCGACAAGGACGGCAACGGTTACATCAGTGCGGCAGAGTTGCGACACGTGATGACGAATCTGGGTGAGGGCACGATCTCTTCCTGAAAGTGGCGCATGTGCTGAACGAGAGTCGCAGGGGAGAAATTGACCGAAACTGAGGTGGAAGAGATGATCCGCGAGGCGGACGTGGACGGCGATGGACAGATCAATTACGAAGGTCAGTCTTGCGTCGTGTCTCGCTGCTACGTATACTCATATCGGCCTCCAGAATTTGTCAAGGTGAGTAGGACGGCACATCCAATTGTTCCCTGACCGTATTGCTCAGCTTCTTGAAACAGATGATGCTGTCAAAGTAAACAGGTCGTCTTCATTCAACTTCCTGCCCATGTCGGCTATCTTTGCGCCTAGATATTCGAGTCTTGCCTATTAACAAGTTTGGTCGCAATGGGAAATCCTTCTTTCTTCTTTTGCTTGCCCATTTACCCATACGATCGGCTGCTGTACAATTGACGTGAATAAATTTAGCGTACGCTCAGGCGCAGCAGGAAGGAGTTGAAATGACGTCATGTGATGGCGCAGTCCGCAGAGCTTCATAAGGGGCTTTTATCGAGTTGGGCTGCCTCTTGTCTCCCCGTCATGTCAGATTCATCCAAGACACACACCCCTCAGAGCTCCAAGGGGTCACAGAACGAAATGAATTTTACCATTTTGCCTCACCCGGCGGTCAGTCACGTCCGCGATGTCAGCATTTTCGTCACCAACCTTTAGTTACAGAAGTCGAACAACCCTGCAGATCTCACCACCAGTCCGGGAGCTGGGTTCGCGAGCTTGAACCCGGGTATCTTAGCACACCACGCACATGGTCCTCAAGTCCCCAGCCAGGAGATCTTGAACAAGTTGGATGCGCCGCTCGTAAGTGCTCTGCGTTCTTTTGTTCAGGACATGACCTGAATTAGTCTTTCTGCTAGAGCAGAGAAGAGCTCAAGAAGAGGTCGGAGGAGTTGAACAAGTAAATCGGTTGGGTGGTGACTGGTGATGACTTTCCGCCGTACTGTGGCCGTCCGCGCATCTTTGGACCATTAGCATGATATAGGAAATTGTGGTGGTGGTTTGTACAATAATTAGTGTGTTGGGCTCATTCCAAGGGACCCATGGAAATGTTTGGAGTAGTCGAAGCGGACTACCGGCCAACTTCGGTTCCCACGATTCCTGCACCGGAACGACTCGGATTTGTGGGTACTAGTAACATTTCTCTCTCAATGAGTGCTCGATCGTTCTATCGCTCTTTTGCACTACTATGAAATTCCCATTGGGCACATCAATGGAGACCAAGCTCTGGTTCTCTTTGATATTAGCTTTGCTCGGCGGCTGATACTGCGAGACATTGTTCTATTGGTGGTTACCCACATGCACAGACCGCCATGATCTTGATGGTAGGGAGACTGACAATCGGCTGACGGAGGAGCTATGGAACACAGATTAATGACTCCTGGGTGTTACTCCGACGTCCGCCTGGAAGCTACGGTTTGCAATCTAGCAGTCAACTCCGTGAACGCGCTGGAGGTAATCTTGGCAGTGCTGCGAGGTTGGCTATCGACCATTTCTGGCGATGAACTGATGGGCAGCACAAATGTGCCACCCGCTTTCTCGAACGACAAGTATTCCGTCGGCGCCCCCACACGACCCCACGACGCTGATCGCCATCCTAATAGCCCCATCTTCGTCGCCTGGAACACCAGGTCTTCAAGTTCTCGTCCGGACGTGCACTCTGGCTGAGGGGCTGCACGGCAGCTTTGAGCCTCGCGCTTATCAGCGCCTTTAAGAACTTATGGTTCAGAATGATCGAAGCCAAGGAACTCCCCTCGCTCGAGTGCGAGTGCGTCCCCTCGTTCGCTGGCCCCGGAGCTCGGCACACCAGATGAACTCTTATCATTGTGATGACCAGCGCATACCTCAAGCCCCCGTGTGGTGTTGCGCAATTTGAACAGCAGGCCCACTCATGTCATTATACCATACCCCTTCAGAAAGACATGTTTGGCGTGCTACGCTCACAACGATCAGGTGGCAAGGTCCGCAAATCCGACTCGTTTGTCTCCGAAATCGAAAACCGTATAGACACTCACTAGGAAGGTGCCTCCGATAGTCCGGTGTTCTGGGGATTGGGACAAGGTTAACACGCTAGAAAACTACTCCCGGAAATTATGGATAACGAAACTTGAACGAAACTACTTTGTTTCTCTTTACCACTGACAATTCCGCTGAAACAGTCGGGCGAACCATCCGAAACCGGTCCCAGATTGAGGAGAGATGCAGGGATCTGGAATGTCTTGCCGCTAGTACCGCCAAAGGCGAAGCTTATTGTCGGGAACTCGTTGCATGGAACTGCAGGAGGTCGATGGAAATGAAACATCAAATTAGAGCTGGAAAGTTGGTACTCACAACTGTTGAATCCATGCGCGACGCTCTTACCGCCAAAGTTTGTGAGTAGATCGGAAACCCTCGATGGATCACCAATAATAAAGTTTGAACCAGTGTCGATGATGGCAGGTACATCTGTGAAGAGTGTTTTGCGATTGCCTTGAATTCTTGCTATGACCACCTGCCAGAATCCCTGGATTGCCAGAATAAGTGATGTAATGTCTACGTCCACTCGATATTCCAGCTCACCACCACAGTGATATCGGTATAAGCGATGTCACCTATGTACAGGTCTGTGTTAAATCCACCAAGGTACAACTCGCCTCCACTAGAAGAGAGCTTGATGGAAAATACAGGCCCTTCCACCTTTTCTTCATTGATGAGCGTTTCGAACAGGGGGCTTCCATCATAATATCTCGAGATTGACTGGGACGCCATTCCCAACATGCCGTCTGCTGGGAATTCATTGACTGCCATGTTTGGGGTGTATGTTGTTGCAACACCGATAGTCTGATGGTCTGCCTATACGCCAGTCAGAAAACAATGATATTCATGAAAGATAAATATACAGATCATACAGTGAGGTCAGTAGTGGTGACATTATCAATGCACTGTTTACCAGAGATGGAGGCTCCGTCTACGAATGTGATCTCAAATACCATATTCTTATCATTTAAGGTTCGAGATGATTTGGGGTCCCATTTTGTGTGTCCTTCGCATTGTGAACAGGTAAGCCCTGGTACGAAGATATCACTGCGTTAAATTCAGCAAATGAGCTGTGAGGGATTGACAGAAAGCACCGACCTGAAACCGGTGTCGATGTTGACTGCAGCGGAGATCAGGGTCGACATATATTGCATAGACTGGAACCTACCGGTAAGAGGTTTACCGATCCAGATGGTGGTACACCACATCATATTGTTGAAATTCGTCAAACTGGCGCCAACGCCGGCGCGCTTCGAGTTTAGAGCCTCAGACTCAATCCCTTTCACAGCAATGGGGTGCGGAGTTCCCGTGATTTTTTCATAATTTTCGAGGCCACGCAGAATCTTGCTACGTATATGAATGATCCATTAGCGCATGCAACGTCAGTTGATATGACGTACATGTCGACCGATTCAACGTGTGAGTGAAGTGCGCCTAAGTCGACGGTGTCATCTGCCTTCAACAGCGACGGGCGTTTAGTGAGGGGTATGATCGTCCCGTTGGTTTTCCTGTCCGACTCAGCCATTGCGACTGTCAAGACAGCCACTGGCATCGCAACGATGAGCATGAAGATTGTGAAGCACATTCCGAATAGGTGGGAATCAACAGAAACTAAAGCAAGGACTTGCTGGAATTATGCTCACCTTTAATGTAGTATTGGATGGTAACGATCTTGGGTGCATCGTGGGTACGAACTGAACAAATAATATGAATCTCCGTGGTGTGCAGGGGTGTGGGACTCCGAGCGGGGATACCATGGATTTCTGCCGGATTGACAGTGGACACTCACCGCAGGACGGCCAAGAATCGCCAACTTGAAAGTGCTACTAGACTCAGTGACAAAATTCCAGTCAGGCACATTGCACAAGATGGTATCGAGAAACAATAGTGCATTCTAGGATGTACGGAATGGAGGCATAGTGGGAGAATCATTCTTGGTACGAAATATCGATTGATCTAGTCCTACACGCGAGGTAATCAAGCTTGAAACTGAAGCAATGTCGACACGTCAGTAGTCGATTCAGAACTGCCAATGTATACGCACATATCTAATCTTGCCGTGGTACGATTGGCGCCTTTGCCTGTTTGACCAAGCGCATGAAGTTCTTTGCGAAGAAGGGTCCCGGATTCTCAGCGAGGTCAATGGGTGTCTGTCCGTTCAGATTGCGTGCATAATGATTGGCGCCAGCGTCGAGCAGCATCTGGATGACCTTCCATTCCCACCTCGCGTCCTCATAGAAATTCCGTCGCAAAAGGACATGGAGTGGTGTATCCCCTTCGTCATTGACAACGCATGGATTGGCGCCTTCGCGGATAAGGAAACGTATTATCGCAGCCTGAGCTCCACTACCGAAAGCAATCTGAGACACAGCAGAAAGCAGCACATCAGATGGAAGTGGTACCCCTTGTGAGAGCAAATATTTCAACACGGAAATGTGGTGTCGTCTCGCAGCAATGTGGAGGGGTGTCTCTCCAGCTGAATTGCAGAGCGACAGGTGGCATCCCAACTGCACGAGAACTTTGACAGTCTCTAAGCAATGATCCCCATATCCAGAGACAGCGCAATGCAAGGCGGTGTCTCCATTGGGTGCCACTACGTGTACATCTGCACCATCCAAGGTGGAAAAAAACTGAACTGCCTGTCCCATGTTTGAAGATGAGGCAGCTGCGAGAAAGGCACTAGGAGGAACCGATACGCCTTGTGACAGGAGATACTGCATGATATCGATGTCCCCTCGTCTTGCCGCTGCGAGCATAACATCGGGAGGAAGTGATGCGCCTCGGGACAAGAGATAATCAATGGTATCGAGGTCTGCGTATCCGGACACCGCGACACGAAGAGGTGTGTGTCCATCTGCATTGCAGGCATGTATGTCACATCCAGCTTCAATCAGAATCTTGACAGTTTCCAAGAGATCGCTTCTAGAACTGCCTTTTAGTAGGGCCAAATGCAGTGCTGTATCACCTTCGGCTGTGATGGCAGTTGTGTCTGCCCCTTTGTCGATGAGAAAGCGAACCGCAGAAGTAGTAGCCGTGAGCAGAACATCCGGAGGCAGTGGTACACTGAGGGAGAGCAAATAGTTGATAACAGAGATGTACTTGTGTTTCGCCGCCACATTCATGGGTGTTTCGTGGGCCACGTTTAACGCACGGGGGTCGCTCCCAGCAAAAATCAAGAGTTTTGCGAACTTCAAAGAAGAGGATTCGGGAAACGAACCGACAGCACGGTGGAGGGGAGTATCCCCATCTGCGGTAACGGCATGTACATCTGCCCCTCTGTCGATCAGGAACTGAATCACTTGTGTCGTGGTGCGATCGAAAGACGGAAAGAGTAATATGTCAGGTGGGATCAGTGCACCCAGCGACAGTAGGTATTCCATGATTTTCATGCATCCTTGAGCTGCGGCAGTATGGAGTCCTGTTCGTCCATTGGCGTTGCATGCAAAGGGATCACATCCAGCTGCCACGAGAGACTTGACTACTTGGAATATATATTTTTCATCAGGACCCGTTATCATCCTGAACACCAATGAAGCTTCAGCAAACATTGCAAGGTGCAACGTATTGCCTCCATCGGGCGTCTTCACGTTAGGGTCAGCGCCGTGTTTCAGGAGGAGTCTAACCATGACCGCAAAGTCAGCTGGGTCCGAGCCATGATTCAATCCCCTATACGCTGAAAGCAAGATGTCCGGGGAAAGTGGTATGTTTAGCGAAAGAAAATATTTGACGACCGAAATGTGTCCGTTGGCTACTGCAAGGTCGAGAGACGTTTGGCCAGATGAATTCGTGATATGCAAATCACACCCAGCTGCAACAAGCATCCTAGCAGATTCAACTGTTGATCCGTAATGGACGGCTGAGTGAAGTGCACTGTCCCCATTAGCAGCCACGACTCTAGCATCGGCGCCCTTCCCAAGAAGAAATCGAATCATAGAGGATGATAGGATTGACTGATCCTGGTCATGGTTGTCGTACAAGTCTGCTGCAAACAAGATGTCTGGCGGTAGGGATGCGCCAACAGAGAGAAAATGCCTGACAGCAGATAGATCACTCTTCTTGACTGCAATGTGCATTGGCGTTTCACCCAGTAAATTGCACGCGGATGGACTACAGCCTGCTTCGCACAGAAGCTTGGTTTTCTCCAAGAAATACCCCATGCTATCCATGTCGTCCCAGTGGGTGCCTCGCATTGTATAATGTAGTGCAGTCGATTCGTCTGCCGAGACAATGTGGATGTTAGCGCCATTTCGAATGACGAAACGAAATGTTTCCAGTGCGTCAGCCTCCTTCCAGTGAGGGTCTTCGGGGTACAAGAGTGGTCCTGTAGTATAAAGCAAGATGTCGGGAGGAAGTTGCATGTTTAAATCTGAGAGCAAATGCTGGATGCTAGAGATATCCCCTATGTTCACAGCGTTCCGGAGGAGTGCCTCGACAAATGACGTATGGCCAGCAAGATCACAGCCAATCTGCTTGACTCTCCGAGCAATCACAAGCACGCCATCTCCTTCTGAATTCCATTTAAGCCAGTGTGCCACACAATGTAGTGCGGGTGTAAGCAGCTGCTTGTTCAGAACATCTATTGCCCACTCCATGAATTCATCGGTTTGTAGCAACCTCTTGAGGATATAGGGATCACTGAAAAGGTCGTTGAGGGAATCCAGCGTTCCAAGAAGGTGGGTAGATAAAAGTCTATGTGGCACAGGACTCCCCTCTTCTAAGAACAAATCAACCAGTTGCCAGTCGTTGGCTGTGACTGCAGCCTCAATAGGCAAGCCGGAGGGGAAGTAATATGGTTCAATGAATTGCCCAGAGAAACCGAGTTTAGCACCATGCGCCAGCAACGTTCGAGCATGTCGAACCTTCCCAGGGACAACATAGATGAGCGGGTTGATTCCTTCCTTTTCTACAAGAGGTGAACGGCAAAGGAATAGACGCAGCAGCGGATCGGGAGCATATTTAATCAGGATATAGAGCATAAAATCATGCTGAAGACTCGGCAAATCATATGCTCTGAATCCTCCGCCACGATTTCGCAATTGCTCCCACTGCGAAGGGTGCTGTTGAATGTCCTTGTGAAGTACTACAATAGAATCTAAAATCCGATCCGTAGGTTCGACATAGGAAAGATGGCGAAAACCACATTCCAACACATAGTCAAGGAGTGGGTGATCTAAAGATACTTGAGATCTGATATCGGAAAATCATCCCAGATGACTCCTTACCTTCAAGGTTTTGTAGTCTCAGTTTGAGGCAAGCTGCGATGTAGCTCATGCATTGTTGCGCAACCTGCGCATGAGCATCTGGCAAGTTGATATGGTACGCGTGATTTCCCTCCATGAAGTTTCCTACAAGGAATTCCTATCAAGGAGTGGTTAGCAAGGTGGAACTGATGGAGTCGCGTAGTAGTACCTTAACACTGAAATGAGACAACTTAACAATATCTCCTTCTTCCGAGTGTATCACCAGACTGCTCAATGACTCTAGTAGTGCACCTTCATGCATAGGCGCAGAATCGGGGTTTAGTGTCCGCTGATTGAGGTCAATCTAGAGAGCCTCGAAGATCTGACACAGTCTTAATAGCTCAATGGCGGTGACAATCCACATAAGAGCGCGCTTTGCGATCATATCTCCCCGTTCTTCTTTGCTGATCGCGAGAAGAATCCGTTGATATGTTGCATCCAATCCGATTGGTAGGCTGTCGAGCGCCTCTCGGATCTGCAAGGTGGTGAAACATCTTTTGAGAGTGATCAGTTGGCATTCGATCCAACGGAACCTGGACAACACAATTAATCAACCGCGTGACTCGAGATATGATTTGAGTGCCCACATTCCATCAGCTTCGCGGCACAACCTCTCAATAATCTCCTCCTTCAGCATAGTCCCTGCATCCCTAAGCCTGCTATGGGAATCAACCTCCCTCCTAACATGCAGATTGATGTCCGCATACACCTCTCTCGACATCTGTTCCAAGGAAAGCCACGGGAGCCCTGAGAACCTAGACTTGATTCCCTGAAGAGGTCGGCTGATCGCGAGCAGCCGCACTCCACCTTTATACAAATCTAACAGAGACCCTAATAAATTCTCGATGTCTTCGCACTCGTCCAGTGCATCCACAACAACAAGGGGTGGGCGTGGATATTGTTTCGCGACACGTGACACTAGGGCGGCGAGTCGCTTGTGTTCACCGAGAATTGTATGCTTTTGTCTCTTCTCTTTACCCAGGACGTCAAGAATATCACCTGGATCAACCCTCCAACAGCTGAGAAAGGAGTGAACGCATGACGTCGGCAGCGACAGTGGAACGTTCACTCCGGAAATCGCAATAGAAAAATGCAAGCAGTTCGCCTTGGCCCATCGTATTTTGGATACCATCGATCACAGATGCACTGTCCCGTGGATGTCGATGAATACGAGTCCTGAATAGATATGATGGAAACGCACGCCAAGACCGATTTCCCAGACCCGGCTAAAGCCACGTAAACGTTAACCCATAGAAAAGTATGGTGCGATGAGATTCGTACGTTTGCCATGCAACCACAAAAATCCATCGTTGGCATGCCTCCATGTTTGATATTCATCGGTGTCGGGCAGCCACGTGCAGGTATCGGGTTGTCGCAATTCGAACGTGTCCCGGTGCTTTTTTGTGCAGTCCCACGCGTCAAGCCATTCCAATATTTCCATCAGTCGTTCCCCTGCTCACGATGACCTATCGTCAAGAACGTCGCATGTAGATAAGATACAATGGCGAACGCACGATCCGTTTCTGACCAAATTGTCTTTTTCCAAGATTGTTCGACGGGATTTGGGTTTCGATCGACGAGGCCTTGTCTGGTACTTTGGGTATCAATCAATTGTCCTTTTGGCTGACCCATGGTATCAGTTTCGCGGTTCCTGTGGATATGTATTAGAACCAATGAGATTACATGGGTCCATAAAGCATTTCAAAACACTCACCAGACATTCGTGTTGAGCAAGAAGTAGAAGTAAATCCGCTTTTTCTCGAAAATCCGAAATTCTAGCCTGATTGAATTTGTCTTCGACCAGTGCTGAGGGAAAAAAATTGCGTAGCCTCGACGCGACGCCACTCGAAGATGACTTGATCGATGCTTCCATTTCTTGCAACGTAGCCAAGCATGTCTGAGGCTCCCCGATAGACAACCACATCTCCAACCGATCGTCGACAGCAGGGTCTGCTGAAGAAAAATGTTCAAGTGTTTCTGGGAGCAAAGTCTTGGATGCAGCGATGAAGACGTATTCTGGCTGCCAGAACGCGCCGACGAGGTTCTTTCCGAGAGGAGTGTCGATGGCTGTCTTTCCGCCGTTGACGAAGAGGATATGCGCCCCGATATCACAATTTCGATCCGGTCCGAGTCTACCAGCGCCCCCCAGCATGTCGCTGTTGTGTTTGGCGAACCAACTTTGTCGCTACTAATAGTTCTACTTGGGTAGCGCCGCGCGTCGCCGGCAGAAACCTTGTTTGTCTGGTTGAGCGTGAACTTGAAATACATATATAATCATCACATAGTAAAACATACATGAGTTGAACGTAGTAGAGGATTCCAAGCATGTTCAAGTTGGTAATTAACGCGCGTCAATGTAGTCGTAGTTAAGCATACATAAAAGAAGAAAACAGTTAGACTCGGGACCGCCGTACAATTGATCAGAAAGAGTGTAGTACACCACGATGTAAACCATCAGAGAATACTATGTCCCATTGTCAAAGCGTCGGAGTCAAGCTGAACACTGCAAAAAGTAAATCGACTAATTCAGAGCGTCCAAGACGCGGCCAGTTAGCGGCGAGGACGCGACACATCAGCGTCAATTCTCTGTTAATCAGCGTCTTTGCGTGACGCTGATGTACTCATTTTGTCTATTAGGAAACAGCGTCACGGTCGAGGATGCTGGTTCGCAGCATCCCCACGGCTCATTCGCAGCGTCCCCACAGTTCATTCGTAGCGTCCGAAATAGTACCAGTAAAAATTCGTGTCCCTTTGTGGTCCCAAAAAAATCCCGCCATCTTCAAGCTATTGAAGCTGGTGTGATGCGGTTGCACAGTTTGTAGATTGAAACAAAAAAAAAACTGCCCACCACGGGGATCGAACTCGCTCCTGGGCTCCACTGGCAGGATACATACAGAGTGATGCGTCCGACGTATACGTACCGATAGACTACATGACCGATAAAATATTTGCTCAATGATCAAATATGAATAGCTCCGAAAAGACTTCAACAAATTTTCATGCTTCCGAAAACATTTTCCATCGGCAGATCGCAAGCATCACTGTGATGCCTCAATTACAGGACGTTCAAGATGAGCGTCACGAATCAGCGTCATGTCCAGGCTGACGCTGATTTCACGCGTCCCTTGAATCAGCGTCACGGCCGGTTATTTTGGACATATCAGCGTCTCAGACGCTCCGAATTAGTCGATTTACTTTTTGCAGTGTGAAAGAGAGTCTGGTTAATCATCCTCGTTGCCATGACGGGGACCACGCCCACACAAACGGAGTCCCTATTTGGATGAACATCCACGTAGCAAGACGCAGTTGTGGTGCGTCATCCGTCCCGCTGGACATAATACGTTACCCAACATAATAGGGACTTTTTTTCCATCACCCAAAGAACCAACTCGACGATCGCTGTACTGCGCATCAATGTTGTCATTGCTAGTTCCGTGACGAAAGATACAGGACATCAATCCATATGAGGACAACCTGGGAGGACAAATTAACAGAATTTTATGCTCATGCTACGCAACAAGAGAAGGACATCATAGCCGGCGTCGACTATTACTATGAATGTCGAATGGCAGTTATGAAAAAAGCGCAAGATCATGAGGTGTTCGAGGAGACAGAAGGGAGGGAAAGAGATGTGCAGCAACGAAGACGCGATATGATGGACGGAGACGATGAATCATAAAAGAAGAAGTATCATTGAACGAAAAGCAGCTGCAGATATTCGAACGCGATCAACGTAATGCTCGAGAGGAGCAACATGCAACTGACGCCATCCTGATCGCACAATCCCGAAACATTTTCATACCGAAAACCCTGTTAGCAGAAGCAACTGCCAGAGCGGATGAAAGTGCACCTTAAGTGTCATATGCAAATGGTGATGACGAGACACGTCTTCAGCAGTGGCAAAGGATGATGGAAGAAACAGTCCAGGTTATGGAACGAGGAGCAGACGATGATGAATTGGATCAAGGAGGAACACAAGCAATGGCGGATTTACACGTCTCCAACGAAGGAGGAGTTGATCGTCCACAGTCAATAGCATCTTCGAACGTCGAACGACTCACTCCTGTTAATCCGGATCAACTTTTACCGGAGCAGCGAAGAGCATATGATATCATCTATTGGAATTTGCAAGAAGTAATTGTCGGGAAAAATCCTCCTCAGTTGTTGATGATCATCCCAGGAGAAGGAGGTGTAGGCAAATCGAAAACGATTCAAACCGTTACCGAGAACTTTGACTCACGAGGTATGAAAGGGAGACTGGTGAAGGGCGCATTTACGGGAATTGCTGCATCAATCATTGACGGGAAGACACTTCATGTTCTTTCAGGAATTGGAGTTAACAGCCATGATCGATGATCCTGGAACCCGCGCAGTGAGAAAGCTAGCCAAATTCTGGAAGGGAAAGGAAAAATGATAAATACGGAATCATACAACGTCCAGAGATCACAGCCATCTTTGTTTCCCACGAATCAGTAAATTTCGAGGACAGCACAGCCGCTAATTCCAACTGGAGTGACCTTGATAAACAAGGTAACTCCGGCCACTGGTGGGGGGTTTAGGGGAGCGCGAAGCGCGACCGTAGAACTAGAGCTAGGTCTGTGTGCCACGAGAAGAGGATGTTCGGGCTGTCAGGTCTGCTTGCTCGTCCGTCTGGCACCCCTATCCGAGGATTAGGGTCGGGCGACCGGCCGTGAGAGGGTGACGGGCACATAAGGGAGCGGGATAGTAGCAGTTTCGAGCCTGCGAAGGTTGCAATTTGGGTAAAAACGAGTGGGGAGGTGTGAAGCTTCCTGCTCGAAGCTGGTGACACAAACAAAATTATGGTGGAGGGAAAAGGAAGGTGGGGGTGATTCCCACAGGTCAATCGGGCAGGGGGACCCACGTTGGGGGTCCTCTCTCGTCATCACGAGGATTCGGCTGAGCGACACAGATCCGAGTCAGGTACTTGGATAATAATAATAGTCAGTTCTGCGCTTCGTCCGTCAGCCAAACAACCAAGAAAGTGAAAGAAACTCGTCATGCATGATGCATCTCAGTGCCTCCGACTACCCACCGTGTTCGTCCCCTTTGAAGTACGAAAACGGTTCAGCATTTGTTGGTTAAATTGAGTGACTGCGTGATTGGCAAGCGGTGCCATACGACTCCAGAGCGCAAACACCACGTGCGGCGTGGAAGTTGGGCCGGACGAGTTTCATAGTCTAGCACTTTGGCGATTATGCTGTCTGCCGGGAGAAGGTTGGCTGGGAACCATGGAAGATCACAAATGATAAGAATTGTTGGAATGGTCTTGAGCGTTTGTGGGGTTGGGCCCTCGACACCGCTCGCGTGATCACTGAGTCTAGCACTTCACTGTGGCGATTCTGGGCCGTCCCAATGCGGTGAGTGTCCACTGTCAATCCGGGTGACAGAAATCCACTGTTGGCGTATTATGGCCCACGGAAATCCAAGGCAGCAGCGTGCACTTGCCCTATTGAATGAGCCTGAGGAGTAGCACGTACATATCTTCTCGGTGTGAGCGATCAGTACAAATTGTCGAATATGCAGGTTCATCGTGAAACTTGAAGACTGGAAGGAGTCCTATTACCTTGTTTACAAGGTCACTCAACCGGACAATTGTGGCTGATGTCGCCAGTATTTAACACCCAAATGTGGAAAACGATTACATAACATTAGCAATGCTGTGCGTGTAG
>JBBPPA010001140.1:0-14026 GCA_038091735.1 Leccinum pellstonianum
CAAGAATCGACTGCATTTATACCCCATACCACGTCAAAGCGTCGGGCTAACCACAACAGACGTGTGTGATATCACAATGTATGCCCGCTCGGATTCATTCCCTCGGTGGACTCCACATCTGATCATGTCCACAGGATCTTGGAATATGGTAACTCTTCACAGATTTGACAGGAAGGTTGGGAGTTGAACAGCGACAGCGATGATCCTGGTCCAGAACGAGCCCCCGACCGGTTCGGGAGCGGTGAAGGTGGATATTTGGACGTTGACATAAATGTAGGTCAATGGTAACCGGAGTTGTAAATGAAAGGGAGCTGAAAGACGAGATAAAATCCAGCATTCTCCGCGGCACAAAATGACAGGCCGCATATGTGGACACCTCGTGGTCAAAATATCCGGCCCATACTACTTACCACCACACTTATTTTGGAAAAGTTCTTGGGGAAATACTTCCCCAAGGCTCGGGAAATTTGCCTCACGTAGACTTCGAGGGTATAGCTTTCGCTGTCATTGACTAATAGGACTGCCCGGTGTATCTTATTTTCTGGGAAACTGAAAAGGTCTATCCAGACGACCAAGGGTTTGAAACCACCGACGTTGCTACGCCGTACCAATTTCCCACAGGTGTGGAGAAGTCAGGTTGAGATTGAACTGTCTTTTATAGTTTAACTATTCGATACTCGCACTATGAAAGTATGTAAAAACCAGAAATCGGAAGCTGGCACAGGCAGCCCTCTACTAGTCCTTAGAGTGGCAAAGCGTTGACTACCAGCGTGAGAGTTGCTTACTAAGACCTGTACAGCAAGACATAAAACGGGCAACTGTGCCCAAAAAAAGGTTCCTCCGAACAATTCGAGGACACAAAAGTTCGGGCTTGGCGAAGCTCTTCCGCATCCTTGTCCGCGTTCCCGTCCTCAAGAATGACGCATGGGTGTACTTACACCCCGTGCTTTCCACTGTGCTCGGAACGTCTCGCTTTGACTAGTTTGCCCTTCGTGAGGGAGGTACCGCTTGCGCTGGAGCCCATGAACCTGGAGGCTGCTAGAAGAGGTGATTTTGGGCCAGTGGGGGTTCTACACGTATCATGTCTGACCAAGTTTGTGTCCGTTTATGCTGTGTAATTATACCCTTGTGCACTGGTGGAAATTTTGATGAGGTTCAACATTTGCAACATGACCTAGATTAGACCCGGCGGCCTTTTCTTGGGTTGCACTGGAACTCTTGAAAAGCCTATTCATTGGGCAGTGTGAGCGCTGAGCGCTTTTCACCCTTCAGAGCTTCTAATAATTTGTTGCGGTCAGGTGAAATGAGTGTCGGCATTTTTTCTGAAGACGGAGACCGACTCGAGTTGAAATGCTTACTGTGAGACATGTTCCTGCCAGCCTCCGCTTCACAGCACTAAGAGGCAAGAGAATATGGCAAGACAGGGGACTGGCTAGGGATCCCGATACGGTTGACGAGTTACAGTACAGTACCCAGTTGCCGAACTAAAAGCGATCGCTAATCCAAGCGAGGTATCTGTGCCGTTCGACTCGACAGTGCTGTCAGGTGTTGGGGTGACTCCGATATCATTCCGGGCGATAATACTGGTTTTCATCTTTTCTATGTTGGATGTGACACCACTCCTGGAAGAGTGAAACACCTTTGTTGGATGTGCGAGCGCTAATTGCAGGAGCGTCGGGTTTGTTTCTCGGGCGAATTCGCTCGGTAATTACTAAGCGACTTTGAAGCGACTTGTGTCCGAGCCTGTGGTGCCAGCCTTCAAGTTGTACTCCTCCTGACGCCGTGACTCAACGCTTGCACCTAGGCTATTCTTTGGCGTTCTCCTTGAATTCCATGTCTCTTCAACGTGAGAATGTTCACAAAACGCTGATTGCCATCGCAGGCGTTTCCAAGAAACTCCACACTGTACTTGGTCAGGCAAATCTCGCTGGCAGCTTACAGGCAGTTGGCGCCTGGACTCGGTTAGACAAGATCACCATTACCTCTCAGGCCATACTTTCCAGATCCTTGGAGAACGACATCTCTCTAGACCCCCGTCTGGAAGACTGGCTTTATAGCAAAGAACCGGATATGTGCTTGCACATATTAAGTGACATGGAGAGATTGATAACGCCAGATCTCACTGGAAAGACATGGTGGAAACAAGTCTACAATGCAATCCAGACCATGTATCCTGAAGATAAAATCAACGAGGCGATCAAGCTGTTCGATGATCGAAAAGGGTTTTTTCACTACTTGGTCATGCCAGATGTCTGGTAAGCATCCCGACGTTCCACCGTCCAAGTTGATGGGCCTGCTTATAATTACTTAACCCCCCAATCAGGAACTACGAGACAAATATTCGATCTCAACCAGGAATGGCTACTGGCAGAGTCTCAAGGATTGGTCAATCGGATATTATGATTGGGCAGACAAACCCTATGTGCGTCGGTCGCCGCGGCTGAATTCCTGCCACGATGTTCACGGAAATTACTTTCCAACCGAACTTCAGGGTTATCCGCACCAGAATAGAACCGCAGGAGATTAATATCTCATACGTTGGTCCCCGTGAAGGAGAGGAAATCGCAATCGAGCACTCTCACCCTGAGAGCCAAAATAATGAGAGTATTGATAGTACGTGGGTTCTGAACCAGCGAGTTTCTGGCCTTGACGCAGCCACCACCCTGTAAGCGCACAAAACGGACCTGCCCCCGCAATTGCTCGATGGCCTTAGTTGCGTCGAAAAGCATGCAGAAGTTATTTCTCAGCACCAACCTGGAACGTGCACATGGCTAGTTCAGACGGATCAGTACTGGGAGTGGAAGAACAGCAACGATTCCTTCCTTTGGTTGCAGGGCAAAGGTGCAATATTCAATATATAATCAATCCTGTGGCTTTTTCTGACGAAGGAATGGTTGTAGCTGGTTCCGGAAAGACAGTATTGACGTGTGTTATTGTATGCTTCTTTGTGTCATTTGTCGAGGTTGACCATTCGCATAGTGCTTTCGCAATCGAGGCGATTAGCAAGACACTACAAAAAGGGGAATATCTTGCATTCTTTTACTGCGATTTCAGGCACGAAGCAAGCACGAGTGCTGCCGCTGTACTCCATTCCATTCTCTCCCAGTTGCTGCGCAATCTCCTTAACTCCGCTGGCAAAGACGCTGCACAACAGATTTCCCGCATGGTTGTCAGCCAGACCAAAGGCATTTCACTCAAACATGCTCAAAGTATTGCTTCCGTTGTGTCTAATACGGCAAGACGTTTCACCCGACAGTCCATCGTTGTCCTTGATGCATTGGACGAATGTCACGATATTGAGAACCTTCTCACTGCTCTCCGTGAATTGGCCAAGGGCGGAATGCGGCTGTTGGTAACCAGCAGGCCACTTCAGATCATTAAAGACAGATTTCATGGGCTTTCCTCAATTTCTATGGAAATGATGGACGCAGCAGTGTCTGCGGATATCATGTTGCATGTTGTGAGAGAGATCGACGGAGACCGGCGGTTAAGGATTCTCCATCCCACTTTGAAGAGTGAGATATGTTTCGAGCTACAATCTCAAGCCGGTGGAATGTGCGATTCAACTTTGCCATGATTGTTCCTTCTGCTTATATATAGTTTCTAGGTTCAGGTGGGTTCAGCTTCAAATCGACACCCTCAAGAAATGCGCAACTGCAAGAGAAATCCGGAAGGCACTTATCTGCCTTCCAACAGGACTTGAGGAGACATACGAGAGAATTCTTTGTGCAATAGATCCCCAGTCATCCGAGGGAAATATTGCCATGCGTGCATTGGTCTGGATGGTAGCAGCATTACGACCCCTGCAACTGACTGAACTCCTCGAGGCACTAGCGATTGACATAAAGGAACGAAAGTTGGATCGCGATTTCGCTCCCGTGCATGGACACGCGTTGTTGGATGCGCTGGGTAGTCTTGTGGTCTACACCGAATGGAACGACATCATCAATCTTTCTCATTTTTCGGTCAAGGTAGGTTACGGCCGGGAACCTTGTATTTGGAGGGCGCACATGGTGCTCAACCTATCTTGTAGGAGTATCTTGTAGGATCGCTCATCCACAAAAGTATGCCCCAGTACCACATCAATTTGCCAGCGGCTCATGCGCAAGTGTTACGGCTTTGCATGTGTTATGCCGCACTTTCAATTGTTGAATCGGACTCAGACTCGGACTCGGACTCGGACTCGGACTCGGACAGCATGCCAGTGATCCCAGTGATGCCACATCCCATTCAACAAACGATTTCCTCCTCGTCCATGTTGCGGGCCCCACTTCTTCATTATGTATTCTTCCACAGCTTCGAGCATTTCGAGCATCTTCAATCAGGAGGCGGAGTCTTAGATGATATGGTTGCTCTTCGATCCAATATACGACGTTATCCTGCCGGATGGGCTCGTATTCACTCCGAGATAGCTTACTACCCAAAATGGCCGCATCCCATCTTATCACGCTTGAGCCCCAAACACGATTTCATTCTCTACTTCTTGATTGCTTCGCTCCCCGAGTCATTTCTTTGGGAATTCCTTCATCATGAACCCTTCAATGCCTTCGACGGGACCAACCCACTTATCTATGCCTTACACTTGGGAAAGTTCAAACACGCCGAAACTCTGCTCTCAGGAGGCATTAGTGTTAACCGCGCTGGTCTGGACATCGGAAGTCCTCAGGGAGTGTTACTACCACTTGAACAAGCTTTTTATCTTCGCGATCGCCCGTTCTTTGACCTCTTTCTGATGGACTGGATGGCTATTGTCCCCGCACGTCTGTTTTCTGCGATCTTTTGTCGGCATTGCAGAGTGCGCTATGATACCTATACCATCGTAAAGCTCCTTCAGTGTAACGAGTTTCCTGAATGGGTGCTCGAAAGTGAAGGAAAGCACCAAAACTTACTTCTTCACTGTCTGTTCAACGGAGACCAGGACAAACTTTTAGAGTGGACGGAAGAAGACCTCCTTTCTGTGCTGCGCAGACTTATTCAGGTTGGCTGTGACCTTTCAGCACCCCGGGCCGAGTCGCTTCAACTTGTCCTCCAAGTTGGAATGCACGCAATATCCCACGGATACACTGCAGTTCTACAGCATCTAAACTTACCGATGCCTTCTCTAGCTCTGCGGCTTAGTAGTCAAAAAACGACACTGGTTCACCTCGCTTTCCAGGGACGTGACATGTACACTATCATGAACAACGTCGACCTTGCACTACAGCGTGCCCGCGGGAGGTGTAAACACGGATCCAGCTGCTGGTCTGCCGATTGCAACCTTTGTTCTTTATTCATGGTTCACAACGTGAGTACAAAAGATTCTCATTTGTATCTATATGTTAGTAGTAAGGCAAGTCTAATCGAAGATTCCATTTCAGAAATATGAACATGTTCCTGTGGATGTACTTTTCATTGGCAGGTCAGGCGCTGGGAAGAGTTCTCTTGTCAATATGATGACTGGTATTCCGGAGGGTTTATCCGTCGCAGCTGCAGTGCCCAATAGTCACCGCGGAGGTACCTCACGGATAGCAAGTTATGCAGCACCACCCTTCGGGGTATTACGATCACAGATTTGGGATACACCGGGCATCTCTCAGACATTGGATAGTCAACAAATCAGGACCAAGATCGATGATTGGTTAATCCAGGTCTCTTCAAGCCGAGTCGGATACAAACGCTACCTGGTAGTCAACAAGGATCCGTACTTGATCTCACCACCCACTGTTATTCAAGTCGTGTGGTGTATGCATGCATCAGAAATGGACGATCCAGTCGTCTGGCAGCAATTCCGTGATGTCTTCGAGGCATGCCATTGTAGACTCGGAGCTCTTCCGACACTAATAGCCGTCAATCAAACTATATCTACGCAACCTTCAGATGCTAATGGGAAGATGGCTTGCGAGAACCGGTTGCAGCAGTTGGGTCTGCCAACAAGTTCTTATCTTATGACAATAAGAAGGAATGGAGGAATGCCCTCAGGCTCCCCCGAGTATGAGGATGATTCTTCAGCCCTCAGACAGCTCATCTATCAGCATGTGTCACGTTGTCAATCCAGATATCTCCAGGTTCACGGATTCCTTTGTTGGGGGTTATACATGACTGATGATATTTCCATGTACTTAGATCCAACTTAACAGCCTACCAGTTTCACTACATCCTGCTGTGAATCCCGTGATAGGAAGACTGGATCACATTTATCAATGTGCTCTGGTGGCACGGCCCCTCGAAGGGATTTGCGGTTGCATCATCCGTGGATCCGAACTCGCTGAACACCTGCGCTTGTCCCACGGAATCACGGATTCGAAAGATCCAATCTTCAGGTGTTGTGAGAATCTCGATTTGGAACATCTCGGGAGGAGCTATATTGCACATGCTCGGCGGGTACGGCGGCTTGAACCTTCTCGAGTCTGCCCTTTGCCATGGCTCCACTTTTGTCCTTCACTTGAAGAAGCTTGGATGATGTCATTGACAGAACTACTTGAAAATGATGCTGAAAGCCATGTAGCTACTATCAATGCACTGCGGGGCGCTGGTGAAAAGATTAAAGGTGAGCACGCCGATCAGGCTTTCAACATGTACTAATATTCTTTTGATACTAGAGGATGTTGTCTCGGACTCCATCTTCGTCGTCCAAGACCCTTTGTCTCAGGCTGGTGCAAATCTGTCACCCATAGAAGAATTGAACGACTTGGAATCATTCTTCACTCCAGCCGTCCCCAGCATCGAAGGAATCAACACAGCCCATCAGGATAACGCTCCAGCTATATATAAATACTGGCATGACATCGGGCTAGGAGATACATAATGACATGATTACACTATTATACATGTAGGTATTTCGATTGTGCAAGATGTTGAGGATGCCAGTGTGCACCTAGCGAGACGCTGTATATTGTGCTCGAACAGGAATTGTCCAGGCTCCAGCACGGCACATTCCATTCCAATCATGCTTCCACCATGCCTACCGTCGGGTGTCTGCCTTGCTTGCAAAGCGCGCAGACCATTCCGCCAGTGTCCCGAATGCGATTGCTTGGGTCTGGATTGCAATTAGTTTTGCAGGTCCGGATGTTGGGTGCCGAGCTCGCCCCCCGGCAATGACGAACTTGAATCTTCCTGGCAACTTCCCGGCTGGTGAAGTTTGTGGGCACCTGCGCGCCTAGATTACAAAATTGCAAGATTGTGTTGCGATTGTGCGTCCCTCAGACCGAAAAATGAAGCGCGCCTAGTGCATAAATAGGTACATTATCACCCTCTCACCCTCCCTTGGCTCGTGGGGAGGCTTTGGAGGCGTGGTGTGCGAGTGTGCGGCCGGACCAGAAGCCTCCGAGGAAGCTATTAAGATTATCTAATTTGAAGGTTAGCCGTAAATCCCACGCCGGTAAGCTTGCCTTCCCTGCAGACAATCAAGTGCCTGGAGTCGTATCGAGGCCAATGTCGACGGCGATGACGACGACGACAAATGCAACGATGATAGAGCAGGGCTTGTTGCCCCTCAAGGCTGGCTTTGACCCACCCCTCCCAAACACTTCGTCCTCAGCAGAGGCAACTCTGCAGTCACAGCATCGCTAGTACGTGATCGGTGAATACGAACGTGAGAGTTGCTTACTAAGCCCTGTACAATGATGCAAGACATAAAACGGGCAACTGTGCCTAAAAAAAGTTCCTCCGAACCATTCGAGGACACAAAAGTTCGGGCTTGGCGAAGCTCGTCCGCATCCTTGTCCGCGTTCCCGTCTTCAAGAATGACGCATGAGTGTACTCGCACCCCGTGCTTTCCACTGTGCTCGGAACGTCTCGCTTTGACTAGTTTGCCCTTCGTGAGGGAGGTACCGCTTCCGCTGGAACCCATGAACCTGGATGCTGCTAGAAGAGGTGATTCTGGGCCAGTGAGGGTTCTACACGTATCATGTCTGGCCAGATTTTTGTACGTTTATGCTGCGCAATTATATCATTGTGAACTAGTGAAAACTTTTGTGAGGCTCTTTGCAACTTGAATGTGACCTGGCGGTCGTTACTCTGAGCAACGTGAGCGCTTGGTTCTTACTAAGCGAGTTGCGTGGACTCCTTCCTGACGCCGGGACTTAAAACTTGCACCTAGGCTATTCTTTGGCGTTCTCCATGGATTTCAAGTCTCTTCAACGTGAGAAGGTTCACAAAACGCTGATTAACATCGCAAGCGTTTCCAAGAAACTCCACACTGTATTTGGTCAGGCAAATATCGCTGGCGGCTTACCTCAGGCAGTTGGCGCCTGGACTCGGTTAGGCAAAATCATCATTACCTCTCAGGCCATACTTTCCAGATCCTTGGAGAACAACATCTCTCTAGACCCCCGTCTGGAAGACTGGCTTTATAGCAAAGAACCGGATATGTGCTTGCACATATTAAGTGACATGGAAAGATTGATAACGCCAGATCTCACTGGAAAGACATGGTGGAAACAAGTCTACAATGCAATCCAGTCCATGTATCCTGAAGATAAAATCAACGAGGCGATCAAGCTGTTCGATGGCCGACAAGACTTTTTCCTCTACTTGGTCACGCCAGGTGTCTGGTAAGCATCCCGGCATTCCACCGTCCAAGTTGATGGGCCTATAATCCCTTAACCCCCCAATCAGGTTGAACTACGAGACAAATCATCGATCCCAACCAGGAATGGCTGTTGGCAGAGTCTCAAGGATTGGTCAATCGGATACTATGCTTGGGGGGACAGACACTACGTGCGTCGGTCGCTGAGTTCCTGCCACGGCGTTATCGGAAATTACTTTCTAACCGAACTTCAGGGTTAACCGGCGCACCAGAACGGAACCGCAGGAGATTAATATTTCATACGTTGATCCCTGTGAAGGAGAGAAAATCGCAATTGAGCACCCTCACCCTGAGAGCCAAAATAATGAGAGTATTGACAGTACGTGGGTTCTGAACCAGCGAGTTTCTGGCCTTGACGTAGCCAACACCTGTAAGCGCACAAAATGGACCTGCTCCCGGAATTCCTCGATGGCCTTAGTTGCGAGGAAAAACACGCAGAAGTTATTTCTCAGCACCAACCTGGAACATGCAAATGGCTAGTTCAGACGGATCAGTACAAGGAGTGGAGGAACAGCAACAACTCTTTCCTTTGGTTGCAGGGCAAAGGTGCAATATTCAATATATAATCAATCCTGTGGCTTTTTCTGATGAATGAATGGTTGTAGCTGGTTCCGGAAAGACAGTATCAACGTGTGTTATTGTATGCTTCTTTATGCCGAGGTTGACCATTCGCATAGTGCTTTCGCAATCGAAGCGATTAGCAAAACACTACAAGAAGGGGAATGTCTCGCATTCTTTTACTGTGATTTCAGGCACGAAGCAAGCACGAGTGCTGCCGCTGTACTCCATTCCATTCTCTCCCAGCTGCTGCGCGCTGGCCAGGACATTGTAGATGGCATGGCTGTCAGTCAGACCAAAGGCATTTCACTCCTCAAACATGCTCGAAGTATTGCTTCCCTCGTGTCTGATACGGCAAGGTATCTCACTCGACAGCCCATTGTCGTGATTGACGCATTGGACGAATGTCACGATATTGAAAATCTCCTCACTGCTCTCCGTGAATTGGCCAAGGGCGGAATGCGGCTGTTCGTAACCAGCAGGCCACTTCAAATCATCAAAGACAGATTTCGAGGGCTTTCCTCGATTTCTATGGAAATGATGGTAGCAGCAGTGTCTGAGGATATCAAGTTGCATGTTGTGAAAGAGATCGACGGAGACCGGTGGTTAAGGATTCTCGATCCCACTTTGAAAAGAGAAATATGTTTCGAGCTACAATCTCAAGCCGATGGAATGTGCGATTTAACTTTACCATGATTGTTCCTTCTGCTTATATATAATTTCTAGGTTCAGGTGGGTTCAGCTTCAAATCGACACCCTCAAGAAACGCGCAACTGCAAGAGAAATTCGGAATGCACTTATCTGCCTTCCAACAGGACTTGAGGAGACATACGAGAGGATTCTTTGTGCAATAGATCCGCAGTCATCCGAGGGAATTATTGCCATGCGTGCATTGGTCTGGATGGTTACAGCACTACGACCTCTGCAACTGACCGAACTCCTGGAGGCACTAGCGATTGACATAGTGGAACGAAAGTTGGATCGCGATTTCGCTCCAGTGCATGGATATGCGTTGTTGGATGCGTTGGGTAGTCTCGTGGTCCACAACGAAGGGACCGACATCATTAATCTTTCCCATTTTTCAGTCAAGGTAGGTTACGGTCTAGGAAGGGCGCACATGGTACTCAACATATCCTGCAGGAGTATCTTGTAGGATCGCTCATCCGCAAAAATCTGCCCAAGTACCACATCGATTTACCAGCGGCTCATGCGCAAGTGTTACGGCTTTGCATGTGTTATGCCGCCGTCTTGATGAACCGTTTTCCACTTCCAATCGTTGAATCAGACTCAAACTCGGACTTGGACTCGGACTCGGACTTGAACATGCCACATGCCATTCAACAAAGGATTACCTCCTCGCCAATCCATGACTCGGACTCAAACTTGAACTTGGACTCGTCCTCGGACTCGAACAGCATGACACATGCCATTCAACAAAGGATTACCTCCTCGCCCATGTTGCAGGCCCCACTTCTCCATTATGTATTCTTCCACGGCTTTGACCATCTCAAGCATCTTCAACCAGGGGGCGAAGTCTTTGATGATATGGTCGCCCTTCGATCCGATATACAACATCATCCTGCCGAATGGGCTCGTGTTCACTCCGAAGTAACCTACCTAAGCTGGCATCCCATCTTATCACAACTGAGCCCCGAACATGATTTCATTGTCTATTTCCTGATCGCTTCGCTCCCCGAGTCATTTCTTCGGGAATTCCTTCGTCATGAACCCTTCAAGGCTTTCGACAAGACTAATCCACTTATCTATGCCACACACTTGGGAAAGTTCACACACGCCCAGACCCTGCTCTCAGAAGGCATCCGTGTTGACCACGCTGGTCTGGACATTCGATGTCCTCACGAATTGTTACCACTTGAAGTCGCTTTTTATCTTCGCGATCGTTTGTTCTTCAACCTCTTTCTGATGGATTGTATGGCTATCGTTCCCACGCGTCTGCTTTCTGGGATATTTTGTCGGTGCCAAGTGCACTATGATACCCATGTCATCGCAAAGCTCCTGCAATGCAACGAGTTTCCTGAATGGGTGCTCGAAAGTGAAGGAAGGCACAAGAACTTACTTCACCATTGTCTGTTCGATATAGACCAGGACCAACTCTTAGAATGGACGGAGGAGGACCTCCTTTCCGTGCTGCGCAGATTTATTCAGGTTGGCTGTGACCTTTCAGCACCCCTGGACGAGTCATTTCAGCTTGTACTCCGAGTCGTACTGCACGCAATATCCCAAGGATACACTGCGGTTCTACAGCATTTGAACTCGCACAATGTACCAATGCCTTCTCGAGTTCTGCTTAGTCAGGGAACGACACGGGGTCAGCTCGCTTTCCAGCCTGAGGGACTTGACATGTACGCTGTTATGAACAACGGCGACCTTGCACTACAGCGTTCTCGCGGGAAGTGTAAACATGGATCCAGCTGCTGGTCTGCCGATTGCAACCTTTGTTCTTTCTTCCTCAATTTCATGGATCCTAAGGTGAGTACAAAAGATTCTCGTTTCCATATGTTAGTTGTAGGGAAAATCTAATTGAAGATTCAATTCCAGAAATATGTTCCTGTGGATATACTTTTCGTGGGCAGGTCTGGTGCTGGGAAGAGTTCTCTTGTCAATATGATCACTCGTATTCCGGAGGGTTTATCCAGTGCAGCTGAAGTGCCCAACAGCCACAGCGGAGGTAACTCACGGATAGCAAGTTATGCAGCACCACCCTTCGGGGTATTACGATCACAGATTTGGGACGCACCGGGCTTCGCTAAGACATTGGATGGTCAACAGATCAGGACCAAGATCGATGATTGGTTTATCCAGGTCTCTTCGAGCCGATGCAAACGCGACCTGGTAATAAACGAAGAACTGTACTTGATCTCACCCATCATTCAAGTCGTGTGGTGTATGCATGAATCAGAAATGGACGATCTAGTCGTCTGGCAGCAATTCCGCGACGTCTCCGAGGCCTGCCGTCGTCACGGTAGAACTCTTCCGACACTCATAGTCATCAATCAAACTGTGTCTACTATGCAACCTTCAGATCATACTAATGGGGAGGTGGCCTGCGAGAACCGGTTGCGGCAGTTGGGCTTGCCAACAAGTCCTTATCTTATGACAATAAGAAGGAATCGAGGAATGTCTTCCCCCGAGTACGAGGAGGATTCTTTAGCCCTCGGACAGCTCATCCATCAACATGTGTTACGTTTTCAGTCCAGATATCTCCAGGTTCATGGATTCCTTCGTTGAGGGTTATACATAACTGATGATATTTCCATGTATTTAGATCCGACTTAACAGCCAACCAGTTTCGCTACACCCTGCCGCCGTGGTAGGAGAATGGGATCGCCTTTATCAATGTGCTTGGGTAGCAAACCCTGTCGGAGGAATTTGCGGCTGCATCATCCGTGGATCTGAACTCAATGAACACCTGCGCGTGTTCCACGGAATCACGGGTTCGCGAGATGCAAACCTCACGTGTTGTTGGATTGGCTGTGACCGTGCTATAGGCAGATATGACATGCTTAGACATGTTCGGGGACGGCACCTTGCATGGGACCTGAAAGTTCGATTCGACGTTCGACTTCCTACGAGTCGACCATGCTCTTTTCCGCGGCTCCACTTTGACACTTCGCTTGAAGAAGCTTGGACGATACTGACAGAAGTACCTAAAGGTGAGCACGATCGGCTGGCTTTAATGGATGTACTAACATTCCTTCGATACTAGAGGATGTTGTCCCGGACTCCATCAGCGTCGAACAAGACCCTTTTATGATTCCGTCTCTCATAGAAGAACGGAACTACTTCGCTTTAACTTGGACCCCATCAACACCCCATCCCCAGTCTCCGACGAATCAAATCACATCAGGACAAAGCCCCCGCCACAGACGTCACTCTTCAAGAGAAGAGTCACATAACAAGATGATAGCCTGGTATGCATAGGTACTTTGGGGATTGCAACCCTGACGACTACTCGAAAGCAACTGGACACTCGGATTAGGTATAAATATGTATGTACATGTAGGTATTCCGATTGTGCAAGACGTTGACAATGCCGGTGTGCACCTTGTGTCACGCTATCTTGTGATTGTCCCGCACCCGGCGGCCCATTCTATTCCAATCGTGCTCCCACCATGCCTACCGCCGTGTCGCGTGACTTGCTTGCAAAGCGCGCAGACCACTCCGCCGCTCTGCCAGTGTCCCGAATGCGACATCTGATTCTGCGAGGACAAACTGGTGTGGTGCTTGCGCTGGCCCAAAGGAACTGGGTTACAGTTAGTTTGCAAATCCGGCCCGGGATGTTGGGTGCCTACTGCCGAGCTTGCAACCCCTGGGTGATCATTTCCTGTTCAGGGAATCTACCCGAGCTCGGCCCCCGGCAATGAATCTGCCCGGGCTGGTTCTTAAGTTTGTGGGCATATGATGTGTGCATGCGCGCCTAGATTACAAAATTTGCACGATTGTGCGTCCCTCTGACAGACAGGACATGAAGTACAAATTAGTATACCGTATTATCACCCTCTCACCTCGCTTGGCTCGTGGGGAGGCTTTTGCAGCGGCGTCGCGTCCACAGGGTTTCTTGACGGTTTAGAGTGGCCTTTCTGAGTCGTTGTGCGATGCGCTCACACTCGTCGCGGGTGAGATCTTGAGATCTAGTGAGAGTTGTACGAAGCAGGCGTATCCGAGTGTGCGAGAGGGGATCGGAACTCGGAAGGATCTCGAGATTATCTAATTTGAAGGTTAGCCGTAAATCCCACGCCGGTAAGCTTGCCTTTCCCCGCAAACAATCAAGTGCCTGGAGTCGTATCGAGGCCAATGTCGACGGCGACGACGACGACGACGACGACGACCACAAATGCAACAATGCCAGAGCAGGGCTTGTTGCCCCTCAAGGCTAGCTTT
>JBBPPA010001141.1:0-14016 GCA_038091735.1 Leccinum pellstonianum
CTTTCAGATTGGCCTCGACAGTCTTGGCCATTTTTGTTACTTCGGAATGAGCGAAGTGGTTAACGAGAATGGCTCTGAGCAGCGCAGCACTCAGAGCAAGAGAAGAAATCTGTAATATGGGTTAGATCCATTAGGAAAATTTCACATCTGGGCAAAGGGCATGACACGGACCTGATTATCTTGTTGTTTTTCGTCATGAGTCAGCCACTCTTGGAGTTCATTGTGGAGAGTGGAGACTTCCTCGACTGAGCATTTTTTAGCGGCCACGGCGGCGACCTTGTCCTCGAGTCGGCGGGCCTCGGCACGGGTGCGCGAAAAACCGGGCTCGACGATCGGGAAACGAGGTGGCTGATGTAGGGAAGTGTCTAGGGCCTCGTGCTTGACACCCCGCCGCCTTGGGGTGGCATATCCGCTTGCCGAAAAGTCAATGCGGATAAGACGAACATCGTCACTGGTGAATTGTTCACGGCAGAAAGGACAGACGGGCTTGAGACGGGGCAGCGTCTTTTCTACGATCTTGTGGCAGCAGCTTGAACATAGGACATGGCCTAGGAGGTGAGATGAGAGGGATGAAATTTTTCACGGTGCTGGACGAGTGACTCACCGCACGGAATGGAATGAGGAATGCAATGCGGGCCGAACTCTTCTGCGCACACGTCGCAGACCGAACCAGGACTGAGCGTCAGCATGAGGGTCAAGGCGATGAAACCCTTGCCAGGTTTGCTAAAAGGAAATCTTTGACAAGGGATTCCGCTCGACGGGATGGTGGAGGATAAATACCATGAGACGGAATTTTGAGAATGGCAGCTCGCCAAACTTTATTCAAAGTTGGGAGCGACCAAACAAATGGCACTGCGCTTCCCAAAAAGGTAACTACTAACTCCGAGCGATTAATCTCAGTGGGTTCGTATCACAAATTCCAGATCCCCTCTTTTTCTCTCTCTCTCCTCGTGCACTCGAGTAATATGTGGCATGTTCGAGATCTGTCTGTCTTCTTCTCGTAGATACTCGATATTACTTATTATTTTATTTTTTAAATCCAAGACGATGGTGCTAATTTAGGGTTAGGGCTTAGGGCAAGACGCGGTCGCAGCGGCGCACAGCCCGTATACTCCCACCGTCCCCGCCGCCCAGTCAGCGCAGCGCGCGCCGCGTGTTTTCTTCTGCGCACGTCTGCCAACTTGGGCTTTGTACTCCCACACTGCCCCAGTTGGCTGACGCGTCTACGCAATATCTCGTTGTCATTCCCTCGGTCGTGGCTTTAGTTTCCGAGTGCCATGTCACCGCATCGGATGGCGATGACTGATCGTCCGTTCTCGACCGAGTAGAAAGAGCCTTTGTTTTCCGCTTATTACGAGCTTTCGCTAAGGAGTCAATGTGCATATGAGTCCCTTTCTTCCTTTATGTAATTTACTCTCGGCTAGTATGGTCTTCCTTCACACAGTGGTGAATTCATTTCTAGAATACAGGTAATCCGTATCGATCATCTCGATATCATCAGACGCGTGTCTTGGACGAGCAGCTGGACCTTGCCGCATCGAAGGAGACACGTTGCCGGCACCCCCTGCTAGTACAGTTGCGGACATGCAAAGTCAACAACTTTGGTCCTGAATCCCGTGATTGATTTTGAGAGAAACTGACCCTGCGATTGGGCTTAGAATGGTGAAATACGTCCAAAAACAATGGTCCGCAGTTTCTCCGATGCAATTTTGGAGTGGCCAAATTTTTGAAAATTTTGAACAACAAAAAACAGGTATATGGAGGGCAGGTACATACTCTACTTAGCACTCAGAACAGCTTCAATGGACATTATTGCACTCTGCGAGACCTGACGATGCTGCTTCTGCTTTCGCACAGCCCATTCCGCAGCCTTTCCTGTCAGCCCAAGCCTGTAGGCACTCATGAACCGCCATGAATGATTGATAAACCGCTTGATAACTTCTGTCGGACACGCATCCAGTAGTTCGTGTACACTCCGTTTTGCTTCCTCGAGGTTTTTCTTTGGGGTTTCACGGTATCTGTATTTGCACCAACCCCAGTACTTCCATAAATCAAATAAGTCTGAATCTGCAGTGAGAGTTAGTAGACACGCACCATTTCAATCGGATTCAGTTCACAATGAAATTTGGGAAGGAAAAGACACTCGTGACCTGCATTCCTGATGACATTCTCGAGCATTGATGGCTGGTTTGTAAAGTCATCCTGCCTGCTCAGCAGACGAGCCATACAGCAATTTTCACTCTCCCAGGGGCAAACGGGAGTACATTTTGCCCGCAAGTTCTTGACATTGAATCCACGCTCCTCAAGGACTTGCTGGAGCCCTTTTGGGGTGCCATTTGGGAGTGTCATCGCCTGGACCTTCCCGCGATGTTCGACGGATGGATTGGAATCAGGAACTACTGTGTCACGCTGCTTCCGTTGTTTTCCGCCGTTCGACTTATTCATCTCGAAAGCTTTCAATGCATCAGGGGGCAAGGATGCATGCGCAGAAGACTGATCAAAAATGAACAGAGAGACGCAGTCTGGGTGTTCAGCTTCGAATATTTGAACTGCCCGCTTGATCTGGTTAAGCAATTGCTCAGTATCCCACCATGAGTCCCCGTTTGCACCCGGATAAATGATTTCTCGTGCTTCTTCCGCGACATCACCGTTCTCGTCGTGGGAGACCAGCCGCCCATTTTCTGCATTGACAAAGCCAGAAACATGGATGAGCCGACCTCGGCCCTTCTTTCGTAGGATTTGCTGCCCCGGTAACAAGCTAAGCAAATAAGATGATTATTCAAACCACTCGAGGTGCAGAATGGGCTCGGAGGCTCACTAGGCATGCGTCTTGAAGTCATTCACATGAAAACAACACTCATCATGGAAATTTGCAATAACTTTCTTTTCACCAGATGTCAAGTCGGGTTCAACTGGAACAAGTTCAGGTCCCTCGTAATGCACCATCCGAGACTCAAAGGCTGCCATGGTGGGTAGGAAGACTTCCTGACGATATTTCTTCACATCCTCTCGCTCATGACCATCCATATAAACCCCCTTCCGCAATTGGAGGCGCCGCCAACCAAGTTTGATGAGCCAGCGACGTGCAGTTCGCTCGCAAAGCGGATTGGAAATATGGATGTTGAGTGATGGGAGTATGGTGTCATTGAGAGCACGTCGAAAATGTTTTGGTGTGATCTGACCCGCATCTTGCGAGCTGAGCCATTGTCGGGATACGAGTTGGACCCTCTCATCTTTTAGTGGACTGAGAGCATTTGCGCGACCTCCCCGTTTCTCAAGAGGGAGCTGCTCGAAGACCTGATAATGTCGTGCAAGTGCGCGAACCTTCCTGGCAAAATATAAACCTTCCCCGTCATGCCACTGACGTGCCATCTCCAGGCTTGCTTCAATCCGGCCAAGACCCTTCAGTCTGAGTGTTGCAAAATTGCGAATCAAAAGAAGTTTGTTGGCTCGGGATGGGGGTAAGGTTTTTGATCGGAATCCCTTCGCAAGGTCGTCCTTGATCTGCTCGCGAAGCACATCCCAGCCCCTCATTTCGACCCCAGCTTGTTCACGTTCTTCGAGCTCAACTTCCCACTCCTCTTCAACATCACAGTGTGAAAGAGTGGCCATCAACATTCCGCCACCAAGTCCTGCCAGTGTTGCTCCAGCAATCTCGGGCTCAGAACCACTCCCTTCAGGTTGCTCTGTGGCTCGCTCTTCCGCCGGAACATCCTGACTCTGTGTCCACCCTTCAAGTTCAACTCTGGCTGAGTTCGAGGAGAGGTTGTTGCCAGTGGAACTTGAAGTGGTCACAGGGTTCAGCTTGCCGAGCTCGGTATCGAGCTCAGGTTCAGATGGATGGCAGTCAGCAAGTTCCGCTGTGCCAGGGCTGTTTGAAGCATCTGCTGGTGGTTCGGCCTGTTTGCAAGGGTGCATAAGTTGGAACCCAAGGCTGGTAAGTTTTGTCTGGCCCGACAGAAGATTCCTGTAACGCCTCTGTGTGCGTGCTGACTTGCTTCCGACATCAGGACCCTTTTTGTATTCCTTGGGTCGGCCAGATGACTGCTTTTGAAGGGCAGCTTGCCGTGCTTCCCTTGGGGGCAACCATGTCTCGTCAAACGGATCATCCCCGAGACTGATGGCAAGATTTATGAGGCGGGTGCATGTGGCATCATCGTGCATGAATGGTAAGTTGATGTCTTCACTCTCCAACTCCTCTGCGGACTGTTCATCATGCTCAGCAATAAATTTGATGCTGTCGAACACAGAGGTAAGTGACAAGTCCTCCTCTGAGCTGCAGTCCATTGAATCCGAGTCTGATTTGAGGCTGGGCTCACGAGATCGTGTCTTGGGACGCTTTCCAAGCGGTTGGTCACTGAAGTCTGACTCGGATGAGCTGCGAGGTGCCAGATAGGTGCGCTTGGCCCCATGGTTTTGCAGACCAGTTGTATTCCGTGCAACAACACGTTTCGGTGGACGTCCACGAGGCATTTTGCACCTAATCCGCCTCACTATGCAACATATCAGTCTCTTTTTTTTCTCTCCTCCGCGACTACAATGTCCGACATTGTGATGACGCCATCTTGTTCAGCTCGGCAAGAGCTCTTCATTCCACACTTTTCCATATTTTTTACTATTTTTTTCGGGAGTGGCCAAATTTTTGGGTATTAAATACCATTTTTTATTTTTTGGGAATTCTGCTCGTGTAAATCAGTCTGCTAGGTCTTCAAGATGACATGCATATACATATTAGACTACCGGAGTGATGTTGTGGAGCACAATAATTCGACAATCAAAGTTGTCGATTTTGCATGTCCGCAACTGTAGGTGATCAAATCACCCCGTGATTCGGAGCGGCCCATTATCCGGCATACGGACATACTCTGCGCCAGTGTTTCTAGGCTGTCGAACCCATCAATCATATACATATCCGGCCCATCGTTCTCCCCTTTTACATTTTCGGCACATCTGGCCCGAGCTCTAAGAATATCAGCAAACCTCATCCGTGCCTGCCCCATGCCACGCTGATTGTGGTTCCCACTACAAAAGTGAGACTGAGTCGGCTGCTCCACTCCTCCGCGTTGCACGGTACTCGACTGTGGACATGCAATTCGTGCTCGTCGCTAGCGACGCCGCCCATCCATCGTGATCGTGTGGCTGTACTACCTGATAGTTGGCCTTGCGGCATCGACGATCAAGCACTGCCTGCTCTATCACTTCGCAGGGATCGTCCGTGAGTCTTTGGACAGGAAACTTACGAGACGTGTATCGCCTGATTGACATCTGATTTCGACACGCTCAGCTGTATAACTATATTTTATCAGTGCTCTCCCATAGATAAAGGTGATAGAATCGCGGGTTATTGCCGCCTATCACAGGATTCCAACCTGTAGTTCGAGATCTTCTCAGGCCAAAACGAGTCTCCTAAGGCGTAAAGCCATACACGAGGCTGGTGCGAGATGTGGCTTATGACTTACAGACGTCCAAACCTAACCAACAAACTTTGTATCGATGCTTCCCCGCAACACGCCGTTTTCATTTACGGTCTATCTACCATATCATCCGGTGATTCTAGTCCCTCCAGTATCGTACACGTACATGGATATTACACTACACCTAATTAATCCCTGATCCATTGGAAAACACCATGGATGAATCCAGAACCAGAACCACCAGTGGCGTACCACATGATATCTGATCTCGACCCATCTGATTCCATCAAACCCAGTAGCACTAAGGGCTCCGAATGATGTTCTCGATCTCGAGCTGGACACGGACACACGCGGCTTTGCCTTCAGGGGATTTCCCCCCCAGGAGGGTGTCACTTTTACCCCCGATGCCAACTGTGGCAGCCTCATACAGCAACTCGAGAAGTTTGACCCACTGTTTCCCCCATATATGCTTCGCCTCCATTCCACCCACATCCAGCGCCGCTGCCCGTGTGGTGCGATCAGTCACGAGCACTCCGCCGGTTTCCAAGAATACGTACCATATAAAACTTGCGCAGCAACTGCGGTAGATAGGAGCCGTTCCTCATTCATCATCCTGGTGAAATACGCCCAATATCTCGGCAATCGGAACATGTTGTCGAGAGGTTTTTCGACGGGGGCGGCCAGCACGAGAAAGTACACTCGCATTATGCCAGAGACGCGTGTTATATAATCTCCCGTCGACTCCTGCTCGTCGTTGCCTATACGGTAACCCATGGCTTTCGTGCGGGTCGCTTCCGTCCATGCAACGCCGTCTACGTCGGTCGACGGGATAACGTTCGGCACAGGCCATCCGCCGGATCGTTGCACGAGCTTCGCAAAGAAGACGTCGGCGAAGGTGGGTAACCGCTCTAAAAGGTTCGCGGTCACGAGCGCCAGGGGAATCGCACTCTTCTTCTCCGCCGTGACTTCCGTCTCCGCTTGGAGTAATATTGCTTTGGCCAAAGAGGACAAAGAAGCCAGGTACAGGGGTTGCGATGCGCTTTGCAAAGGATAGACGAGTTCGAATATTTGGTTAGTCTAACGGGAGGTTCGTAAGCAACACCCTAGATCGCAAGGAGAGCCTCACTATTCGTGTGATAATAGTCCGGTCTTGTGTAAGTTGGCCTATCTTTGGAGTGATTTGTCTCCGAATAGCGCTCCATTGTGTTTTCGACGCCTTTTCGCTCTTCACCGTTTTCATGGGGCCTGCTTTAAGGTTCTGCGGCCAACACCTCTTAGCGTCCACGGCAATGTCCGTCGATGATAGTTCTTACCTTGAGTGTCTGCCGTGCATGAACCCAATCTTCCTCGGGCAGAGTCATGCCGATTGCATTTCTCCCCTTTTCAGCCGCGTCCACTGATGCACGTTTTTCTCGTTCGGCTTCATCTTTGACTCGTTGCGCCGCTTCCTCTGCCTCTTTTTGTTGTTTCCGCCGTTCCTCTTCCTGCAGTCTCTTTTCCTCCTCAGCCAAGCGTCGTTCTTCGTCCAATCTCTTTTGACGCTCTTCCTCCTCTTTCTTCCTCCTCTCTTCCTCCAACTTCTTTCTATGATTCTCCTCCTCTGATCGTATCACTCGTTCTATCCGATCTTGTTGTTCCTTGTCCTGCTCGCTCCACTGTATTCTGAGTTGGTTCAGCTCCGTCTGCTGCTTCACCTTGAGCGCCGACAACAGCATCTGTACTTCTGCCATCTGTTGGTCGTGCTTCACCGCGAGCGACTTCAAGTCACGATCTCTTTTCTTTACACGGCGTTCGTTCGTTTCGAGTATGATATCTGCTTGTTCCTTGCGTGCCGTGCGCTAAGGTGGCAAGGACGTCCCGTCAGCCATGGTTGGCATTGCGCGTGCGAGATGAGAGGAAACGCGTACCAGCGCGTCTTTACGGGCCTGTTTCTCCCACTCTTCATATGGGTCGTGGTGTCGTGTCCGAAGACGTATGGCGGCGACCGTTTCCTCGACGTACCGCCTTTCGGCTGGGCTGCGCGGTGTCCGTCGCGCACTGTGTCGGAGTGGATGTGAGGGTGGGGGTGGCATGAGTGCAAGTAGGCATCCGGACGTAAGGGGGTGTGCATATGACACGACTCACGAAGGGGATACAACAGGCTGCTCTCCGTCCGAATCGAAACAGACGTCATCAGAGAGAGAAGGGTCGGGGCTAGGGGCGCGTTCGGCATCGCTCACAGGCTCCTCGAATTCGCTCTCAGAGTCTGAGGGGAGTCCAAAGCCAGAGGTTCGACGAGTATAGCTAGTAGGTCATAAGCGGGGATTACAGGACGCGACTAGGATAGTGTACGTACCGTCGCACGGGAGATGGGGAGGGTGTTCTTGGTAGACCGTACCGCATCGTAGCACAAGGTTGCAAGGTGGTATTAATTGTTGTTGTGTAGTGATATCGGTGCAGTCGGAAACGTGACGAATAATCGTGGTAATTTTTATTTTTCGTACATTTCGTCTAGATGAACTTGCGGTCATGAACACCTCCGCATTATGGCCAAGTATTATTTCTCGAAGTTCGAATAAGAGTTCGAGAACTGTCTCATATATCATAGAAACCTGTTAATTGTTCCCCGCCGCAACGGATCTCTCGTAGCCCCATCGGTGTCAAGCTCGGTCGATGAGCGGATGCTGCATCAACACATAAGGCGCAGTGAATGGAAGTTTCTGTTCATGACTTGGGAAATACATTGATGGTGCGCGTGCAAGGTGCGTGTCCGCTTCGGCCACGCCCGAAAGTTCTTAGACATGTTATCTCAGGTCCATAACCTTTCTCGTTAGCGCCCATTCCATGAAGGTGGATACCTTGATTTCAAAGTGACTCACAAAGCTTCCCATACTCAGGCAGTGACTCGGCTGCCACGTCTTCCAGTTTCGATCCTGACTGGCCTGAGATAGATGACTGAGCACTAAGTCACCATCAGATCATCGAGTCCCGTCGCTGGTCGTTCCCATTGTTCCAACAGTCTGCCAGTCTTGGTTTGCTTACTGCCGTGAACATTGTCCACAACTCGACTTACGTACCACAGGGCATGTCAATGGTTTCCGCCGACGGCGAACAGGAAGGAAGGTTCCGCCCATATGTCCACGTCCCATAATCGGTGATCCCCATGAGGACACTATGGAATTTGTCTGTGATGGGGCTTATGCGCTCGAAATGAATGAATATCGCAGGGCAAGCATCACATAACTGCTTCTTGTCCTCTCGTTATCCACGTGTAGGTCGACGGTCAACTGTTGCTGGAGGTTATGCTGCCATATCGCATCTTATCTATACGATGCAGATGACGACACCCATCAACTACCTCAGCCAGTATGCGACGGGCACCAACGTGTCGTGACTCGTGGACCATTTCTGACCCCCAATCGAGGGGATCTCGTAGTATGTCTCTCGTGTATCCCGCGTGTAGTTCGTTCTGAACACTTGTGTCCAGCGCCACCAACGCGGGCCTGCATTCTTTCACCGCAGGGCCAGCGGCGCTGTAACTCTGCCAGATACCACTACCTTCAGGGTAACCATTCTCTCTTATCGTGCTCGTTTATCCACTAGGCATGTCGTACACGCCCAACATAATCGCTCTACTGACAATCGCACAGAATATAGCACGGATGTATCCATCCAGAAGATGGCATATATGTGTTTCTCCTACGATCTAGAAATAAGGACACTCATGTTCCTACCAGCTGACCGCGTTCGCAACGACATGTTTTGAGGTCTACCAATACGTTTAACAGTGCTACTCAAGTCTTTACTCCCGATGTGTTCGGCTCGCAACCGAGTCCAGAGTACTAATTTGGTACATATTTCAACCGTGCACGGGGTCACGACGAGATCTGGCGGCCTAACGGGATGATAGTAACTCCGTGATCATAAAGTTGATTGGTTTCATTCGACGGACAAATCGATGAGGTACGCCGCCTGTCTGCCCACCGTTTGTTGACTGCCTGTAACCTAGACAGTTGTGGAGTACAACAATCTCCCCTGGTACTGCAAACGTTTGATGTTAACTCGTAACCCACTTACCTGCTCTGCATTCGCTATCTCCCCAAGCACCAGTACAGAGTATCCCACACGCTAATATCCCTGCAAAGACGGCATCGCGACCTTTGAAAAACGTGGAACGATCGACTCGTTCGCGCAGGCAGGCATACATTATGTAACGACCAGCCAACGAAAAACACTTACTGCGCTTGTACTGCGCGTCCCCACCCACGTCGCACGTGCAACCCACATCCTCGCGAGGTCCCCATTCCTCCTCATCGACTGCGAAGGCAAGAACCTCGGCGCAACCAACGGCGTTCTATCCCTCATGTGCATAGGCACCGCCAATGCTGAGCACACCTTCGTCTTCGACGTCCTCGCCCTCACCTCGCCCAACGGCGTCCCTCCCCTGCATCCTCCTGCTCCTCCTTGCAGAACCCTCACTGAAGAAGGTTATGTGGGACTACCGCAACGACTTTCTCGAGATTGCCGCCACGTACGGCGTCAGACTCCCTCGACCTCCAGCTCGCGGAGATCCAGTTGCGCATGCCGCTGCGAAGCGCTAAGCAGTGGAAATGCATCGCGCGACTCACTGCAGGCGTTCGACGTTTTCCGTTGCCTCTCGTTGAGCAGAACCCGAACATGTTCGTGGGCGTGCAGGGTCTACAGGGCATGGTCGCGTGTCTCTGCCAGCCGCGTCTGTTGATTACTGGCGAAGATCACGAGTATTGTCCCGCTTCGCTTTGTCTTCCCCCTTCCTTCCCCCGTATTCCAGCTCCTCCAATACGCCGCACACGACATCGAAATGATTGGTGAGCTCTACGAGTACTTCAAGTCCCAATCCTGTATGACGCCCGCCAACGAGGGCATTCATGCGGTACGCGTACATGCTCTTTCACCAGGGCCGCGTCCCGGACGACCATCTGTTCGAATCGTGCTCGTCCCTCCGCTAGTCATCCTGCGCGAGCCCAGCGGATTGATCAAGCTATCGATCAAGCAGGTACCGCATCCGGCATCGTGGGTCAAGGTCACCTCCTACGTATCAAGCGACCGAAGCAGTGTTTCTCAGCATTTTGACTGACGTTTCGTTTCGTTGCAGGCTTAGACGCCGTATTCGTTTGTTTTATGCGCGACGATTCCACTCATGAAGTTGGAAAGAGCGTCTGTCCACGCCTTTCTTGTCCGTGGTGATCGACGAAGCGTTTCACGATCACTTGTATATGTTTCTGGTTTAGTCTTGATGTATTCCGGCCCTCTCGACTGTGATATATGGACATTGTATGTTGAATCACTCCACTCCTGCATGCTGATCGTCGTTTGTGACGCCAGAACGTTGGATATACAATAATAACCTATGCACAATTACAGCTACTCTGTAATGCGTGAACAACGGTGGCTGGTAGTAGAGACTCTGTATTCCTGTGTCTTCAATTGATCCTTCTTCGTGCATCATGCATCGTGCGTCGTCCACTGGATCACGAACTCGCAATACAGGCTGTTCGACGCCAGGCGACCCAAGCACAGTCGGATGCACCAAACGGTCGGCTTGAGACGTCGAAGGGTACACACGGAGCATACGATGAGGTTGAAGGGGGTGAGGAAAAACTTGAAGTTCCGAGCAGAAAGAATCTGTGACATCGCACTAGGCCCGCAAGCGAACCTTATGATACAGACTCAGATCGTTGCCACACTGTGAAGTGATGGCAACCCGACATTACTTAAATCCGATTCATTGCTAAGTACTTACATACAGTACTGTACCAGTCTTCCTTCGATTGAACTAACAAAACCGGGTAATGGGGGCGTGACATAGGAAGTTGACCCACTTAGTGCTTAGTGCATTACATAACACACATAAGATCCTTCTAAACAACCAAGCTACCGTCGCTTGACTCGTCGCCATCTCCATTTCTTTTTCGTCGACCAAAACGAGCTAGACTGAACCTCTGCCGGGTTCCATGTAATTAACATGGCTACCCAACGTCATGTTACTAGGCTAAGTTCATCGTCAGCGGCCTGATGGACAACTTGAAGGAGCAAAGGTGAAGGCGTCGAAGACCTCCAGGAAGATGACCGCGACAGCTAGAATGCCTGTGTGCATGCGGAATCGCTCCTGTACCTTTACTTTGCTGTTCCGCTGCATAAACAGACCAATGCGTTGCTTCAAATCATGGGTTCCCGTCAAGTACCAAAATTCATAAAGTTTGTCTAGTATCAGACGTAATGAGCCGACGGTTAACGGGGTCCGACCAACCTACCGCCCCCCAAATAGCTAGCAGGCAAAAGGACAGCATAAATTTTATAAAAAAGGGTTGCTCACCGGGTCTGCCATCTTTCAGAACAACGTTTCCCAAACAGTTCTCCGTCTAACAATGTTCGTTCGTCCTACGTCGGTTTTGGTCGCACTGTTCGCCACGGTCGGCGTCTTCGCTGCACCTGCAGCCAGCGGCGGCTGCACTGGCACTTCCGTGTGCTGTTTGGTTTATACCTCAACTGTAAGTGGTTGAGTCACTGTCCGTCATTATCGAAGCATCCATTGATCATTGTGGACTGATGATAATGATTCAGGTAAACGGTATTGGATCCGAATGCGCTATCATACCTCCAGGAGCAGATTGCCTTGCGATGGGGTCCTGCTGCTCCAAAGTCACAGTGAGTAGATAGACCCCGCCAGCTTACCTGCCCTTCAATGTGACAATCCGTCTCATTCGCATGGAATGTACAGATTGAGACCAATGGCATCATCACTGAGGCGACAGGGTGCAACTTTCAGCCCTGAAGCACTAGGCGATAGACGTCACCCAAGGGAATTTTACTTAGCCGATTTGAACTCGAGTTGTTGAAATGAATGTAATGGCTTTTTCTACGTGAGCAGAATGTTCGCCCAAATCTTGAGCCAGTAAAGCCTGAGACGAAACAAGTCTGCTAGAAACAGGCTGCCAGTGATACCGATGAGAATGCCGATTATGTCTGCAAGATGACGTTTAACACTGCGGGAAGTACTATTGTTGCATTTTTGCCTGACAATGTCGGGTCACCACTGCCAGATCCTGGGCATTCGTTATGATTGACCGCTACAGTCGCCCGTTTTGCACAATATATCTGAGTCGTGTGATACAAGTGTTGGTTAGCCCAAAGACGCCATCCCCTCATGTACATATGATAAGTATTGCAGCACTGGCGCACTGCGCCCTCCATATCGTTCGTCTTCATATTTTGCAAGAGTAAGAGGCCATGTAGTCAGCGCTTGGAGTCGAGACACATGCACAGCCGTATCATCATTGTGCGTCTCGGCCGCCTTTGGTGTAGGGAGGCTCATTTCATCTCAGGCTTTACTGACTGAAAATGAAATTCGAGTTCGCGACAAAGTAGAATTCCTGGCTCTATCTCCCATTCCTGATTTGAAAAGGTGGATACCCGGTCGCCAAATAGACCGTGCCAGTGGTGGGACCTGCATATTTTGCTGTGATTCGAATACGGTCACGTGGAAGGGGGCAGGCAAGCTGGCACGATCGTGTAACCTGGAATTCCGAGCAGTACCAATGATTGTGGGGCATAGCATATTCCTCCATGATGGGAAAGCAGTTGGATCCAGTATATTAGTCACCGTTACTCTGATATCGGTCCACAACAATCAGTGTATCCCTCAACGACGAACGGCGACTCAACTACTTACAGTTGGGTTAATTAGCGCACAGCACGTGGGAGTCTTGCAGTCGTCGCTGGCTGCAGCAAAGGTGCCGTCCGTGGCGGACAATGTGATCAAAACCGGCGTAAGACGAACGAATACCGTTGGAAGAGGAAAATCTGTTTGGGATACGTTGTTCCGAAAGTCGGCGGATCGGCGGCCGGTAAGCTGCAGCCCTTTAAAAACATTAAGGTGAGTCCTTTTGCTTGCTAGCTGGTTTGGTCGACGAAAAGCAATGAAGACGGCGAAAATCAACCCAAGGAAGTGACGGAAGAGATGCAAAGCAGTAAAATTACAAGCCACCTTGAAGCCACCTTGCAGGTTTGAACTTCGCTGCATGCCTGTTTCGGAACTTCAGTTACTTGTTCATGTGGTGCAACATGGACTACCCCCTCCCCGCCTACAATAGATCGTGGTGTGACGCATTGTGACACTGTTATGCGTTCATACCCCGACTGCTGCCCATCCGAGTCCGTTTAGGGTTCAGCTACCAATCTTAAGCCCTATCGAAGAGTTGGCCAGACTCGCAGAGGCGACTGTGGCGAAACGAGGGCGCGAATCCGGATAGATTGGTTGCATAGTGGGGTGCACAAGTGGGGAGGAGGGAGGTTTCCTACTCGAAGGAGAGAATGAGAGGGAGAGAATAGGAGAGAGAGAGGAAAGTGGATCCCACAGGTGCGGGCACGCGAGGCTGTTTGAGGCACTCGCCTGCACTTTGCACTGCCATGCGGTCCCCACGTTGGTATCATGCCAACGCGGGATCGCTCTTCGCCATCCGTACAACAGGATTAGATGAAGCGACACAGTGTAGGAACAGTGTATCATTCGACGTCTCAAGCCGGGCGTTTGGTCATCTGAGTGTGCTCGAGTCGTCTGGCGTCGGCCAACCCTGTATTTCGA
>JBBPPA010001142.1:0-13995 GCA_038091735.1 Leccinum pellstonianum
CGGAGTTTTCAGACTTGAAGCAATTCGTGAAGATTCTGTCGAATGTTTCGGCCTCATCATTGCTCATCGCTCGCGTTCCAGTGAGATCTCAGTGCTTATCGCTTCTTAAGTCCACTTTTCGGCACTAGATGGTATCGTTCTAACTATATGGCCTAGGATTTTGGATCATTGGGACTGCTTTCTTGGAGGGCGTATACAGCGTGTTCGATTACAGTACTCTCCAGGTCGGGTTTGCGAACCTCGCTTGAATCATCGCGAATGTTCCAAGTACACTATATATTTATCAGTTTGATCCAAGTATTAGGTCGGACTTCATGCCAGTGGTAAAAAAACATCGGAAGGAGAGTCGAGGCTGTGACCTAGGGAACAATTCGGATGCCGTTTTTCAGATTATGCACGCAAAAAATCCAATAGGGATACACCACCACCTCCGTAAACCTTCATCCGTCCGTCCGCGTCAAGCTTCAGCTTCAAACTTGAAGCTTGAAGCTTGAAGTCCGGACGGGGCAAAAAAACCCACCGCCCTCAAACGCTGACATACCCTCGTTCCTGGATCAACCGCAACCCGACCTGAAAGTCTGCCCTCACCTGCTGCGCCGTCATCTCCCGCACCTCCACTCTAAAATTTGACCGCTTTCATCACCACCGGATCCCTCGTCTCGTCAAACGGACGCTGGAGAATCCACGCCGATGCCCGCCAACAAGCGCCTGTATTCCTGTCAGCTCGTAGAGGCGTCGTGCACACTGGAAATGGTATATCACGTACTAGATACTACTAGTGTCCGACAGCTTTTCGAAAATCAAGTCCTTGCCTTCACCAGATTCCCGGTTCTCGACGGAGATCCTTTGGGTGCCATACTGCACGTTTATACCATACCAACTTACCATCCCAGATCCAGTCTGAAAACAAGAATGGAGACATGATAGTAGGAACGGGAATACTTGCAATTTGCATCTTCGCTCTTAACATTTCCTTGGGATTGTACCGCGAGAACTGTTCTGGCATGAACTGGGTCCAGATATTCCCTTCAAGTATCTTTTCCCTCTGTTTCATCGTAAGGACGCTGATGCTATTAACGTCCTTGAAGAGTGCCTCGCAGCTCGCCTGAGACACTCCACTTTGTCAAGAGACAGGTTCGCGATACGCAGGTGAATCAGGTCTTCTACTGTGTTGAAAATGCCTTCTGTGCTGCGAGGTTCTTCTTTACACCATAGCGTAGCGTGTCGGTGCTGGGATAGTTTACGAGTAGCAATTTACGTCCATTCAATGTGGTCGTGGTCGAATTGAAGCCTGTATGCGGTCATGTGACCATTCCACTGCTGTCTCCGGCTGCTGTGCCCATCGTCCGGCTCAACCACATGCCATGGAACGCGATGACGACAATGCGACCACACAAAACGACGTGCGGACGCAACAGCCACAGCAACGGAGCTCTATACCCTCTTTTCTGTTCATAATATTCATGCTTTTCATGCTCACGAACCACAGCGGAGACGAGTACCTCGCCCGCAGTCACTACCAGGATGCACTGCAGATTATGAACGAGCAGCTGTCCAACTTTACTGCATGGATGGACGGAGAGAGCTCAAATTTCACTCTGGTAGGCGGTCGTGCGTGCTCATGCGTCGTGTCGGATTCTCATGCACCAGTATAGCCGGAGAGGCGACCAGCTCTCCCTTTGCTCGCACAATCCTTCGTCCCAGATGGACCGCGGCTAGATCCATTCCGCAGCTCCTACTTTGAGAACACGACTGGATTCATACGGGGCGCTCTCGACTTTTACAACATAACGCCGTCTAACCTAGAGCCGACCAGCGTTCCCTGGAAGTCACATGCACAATCTTTCATGTCGGATACCAACATGACCGAGCTCAGCGATAAATTGGGATCTTGGAACTGGTCTGCGGTGACGAACCTGTCATGGAGTGTCGTCGACTATGCTCCAGTAGTCGTGGAGGGTGTTTCAGAACGGATTGCCATGGTTCATGTAAGATGCCTTTTTCGACCCATCTTAGCATATCCTCTCTGAAAGAATCACATATAGGGAAGGATTGACTTCTCGGATCCAGCGAGCACGGACGAGATGCGATTCGAATTTGATGGTGTACACTTTCTCTCAAACGGGTCCATCTACGGATTCGCTGGGCCGAACGGGTTTGTTTTTTTATTTCTGATCTATCTTCTCTGCCGACACATTTCGTTAGGCGTACAATCGATATTCGATATCTCCCCGCCATTGTACCAGAAGGCGTTCGAAACGAAACTGCTCGTGCTGTAAAACCGGAACTCCTATCCCGGATTCAGAGAGTGAAGGATATGGTAGACGCTGGCTCCGTTGATCCAGAGTCGCCGCAAGGTTCGCAGAAACGTTTGATATGCGATCTGGAATCTTCATGACCATCCCAGGGAACAATCCAGAAACGGGCTGTGGATTTGTGGTTCATGCCCAGATTGAGCCGTCTCCCATTCCTGCGGACCTGATGCAGGACCTGGAAGATGAGCTCCAAAAGCCCACGGGGAAGTGGACAACGAAAAGGCCTCCGCTGCGGCTCAACGGTATGCTGGTGAGCCGTGAATGCGGGTTACTCTATCACCTGCATGATGCAGAGGGTTTAAGGTACGGATAGTGGTGAACCTATGATTGTTGTTCCCTGATTACCATTGGTGCACAGGTCTCAGTCATTCTTTCGTAAAGTAACAAGCTGTGAGTCGATTCGTTCGACCTGCGCCGCATATAAGCTCATATGATTCGTGTTAGATGCTAGTGTTTCCGCCATCGTATATTTTGTGTTACTGGTGCTGTTGTCCCGCCAGATTGACAGAGCGCACACCCCTGCAGCGTTGACTCGTCTGTCGTTATGGACTTTCCTGACCCAGGCTATTGTCGATGCCGTGGCATTTGCTGGGCATATCACTTTCGCGATCCTGGCAAATGGCCGCCCATCTATGTCTCTTGTCGCCCCGGCGTTTTTCGCTTGCATTTTGTTTGCACTCGAGGCTGTGAGTAATGCATACATCCTCTTAGTTTCAGTTTCCGCTCACATTGTTGATGGTGTGCAGCAACATGCGATTCTTATTAATCAGGTCCAGGCCCCGGAGGATACAGCAGCCCGACAAGCTCGACGTGCCCAGGCCCCTCCACAAAACACCAACATACCAACACCTAATGCCGCCCAACCCCAGCTCCCCCTACCAGCTACGGCCCCCCCAGAACCTCCCAGACTCACTTTCTTTCAGTTCTTCGTTCGCCATCTTCGATCAGATCCACAGGCTCGTATCTGTAAGTGTTGAGCAGTTGTCTCTGTCTCTCACTGATTACCCAACAGGGTTCGGGATGTTCCTGTTCCTCACTTTTGTCATACGCGTGATCGTCACGCCCTCTCTCGCCCTCATCTTCGTCGCCAGCATGTATTCCATGTTTTGGCTCCCACAGATCATTCGCTCGGTCAAGCGGGGACGACCCAGCGCGCTGGCTGCAGAATACATCATCGGAACATCTATCTGTAGACTCTACTTTGCTCTCTGTGAGGAGTCTTATGTTTCGAACCGCGGTTTTGGCAGCCATACTGATCGCAGGACTAGACTTTTTGACATGTCCAAAGAATGTGTTGGACGTCGCGCCTCGAGGTGCGTCGGCGTCGTTTTCTTTTCTTTTTTTCTGACCTTCTCTTGCTGTGGATGATAGGATGGGCGTATTCTCTATCCGCTTTTGTGCTTTTCCAAGTAGCCATTGTTCTTTTGCAACAACGGCTAGGACCCGCGTTCTTTCTCCCCAGACGCGTACGTGTCGATCTACAGTCTTGTGCCACTTACTAACCCCATTTATTCACCACCCATTATATAGTTCGCCACGACCGAAACGTACAACTACCACCCACCGTTGCCGCTCTCTGGCTCGGACCCCGAGACACCGGAGCAGTCGTTGGGCGACTGCTCCATCTGCATGGAACCAATTCACGCAGACGATCCCAAGCCTCTGCAGCACGTCGCCGTCGGTCTACTCCAGAAAGTGGGAGGCAGGAAGAATTACAGTCTGGCACCCTGCCATCACTTGTTCGTGAGTGTTGATATTCGTTTCTCATCGTGGATGATCACCTTGCTCACTCATGCACCTATCTCTAGCATACGGAATGTCTGGATAAGTGGCTTGCTATCAAGGTACGTATCTTTTGGTTTCGTCTTCGTCTCTGGCACTGAGTTTGTGTTTGTAAAAGAATATCTGCCCTCAATGTCGTCGGCCGCTTCCGCCGCTCTAAGCATTCCCCCGCATCGCTTTGTATTCCATCCACCCCCGCCGTTCATTTTTTTCTACACTAGATTAGCGTATATTGTACAGTATACCGACATGCCCACGTCAGCCGCCGCACCGCACCGCACCGTACCACATCCCATCCCATATCATCCCATCGCACCGTATGGTACCGGGATCAAGCCAGCCAAATTTCGACGGGAGCTCCGCCTGCACCGTTGACTTGCGCGATCCGTTGAAAATGGAGGTCGATGTCTTTGGCGCACCCCCAGAGTGAACGTTCGTCCGGATGCCGTTCCTTGTACCCCATCAAGACTCTAGGGCGACGTTTGGAGAATCGAATGAGCCGCGAGATCGTTCTGATCAGAGCGCCAAAGGACGCGGTGTTGTAGGTGACGTCTGCCATGCTGTCGTGTCGTTCGGGGAGGGACTGTGTCACCATGGACTACAAACGAGAAACACGGCCACGTGACTTACACGATAATGTCCAGGCCGGCGTCCAGCTGAGCTTGGACTGGCGGTGGGAACTGGTTTTGGTCCCAGTCGAGCACGACCGCTTGTGGGGGCGAGGCGCATTTGGACATCAGGGGTAGGTTAGCGGAGATATTAGCTTGCAGGATGGGCATCGCGGAGGCTGTCCGGGAGGCGTGAGTCGACTTCGAATTCAGAGACCAGACAAACGCACGCAGATCTGTGGTCACGATGGATCCAGGTCCATGTTCGGCTTCATTCGAAACGTCCTCCAACGTCGAGCGTAAGATGGCGAGCGTGATGGCGACGATGCCTGTGCCCGCGCCTACCGTCGAGGGTAAATATTGAGGGGCACATCAATCCATCAGTGGCAGATACAGACATAAATGTGTCTGAGTTTGAGACTGCGCAACGCGGCCTGGTGGACCTACCTACCTAATTCTAGGATGTGCTGAGCGTGCCCGCCGCTGTCGGTGCCGAAGAGGGACTCGCGCAATTCGGATAGGTCGGGCAGCAGTCTTCCTTGTTCTGCTTCAGAGGCGGCGGCGTGTCCGGAAAAGAGGTGTGCAAGCCAAGAACTGAGTCCGATACCGCTGTCCCATATTTTCTGTGTAAAATGGTGAGCCGCGCTGATGCCAGTGGTATTATGCTGCCACTGTCGTCCCCGTCCGGACGGGAGGGAGGTGATCATGCAACAACGACATACCTTATCGAGGTCAAAAGAAGTCTGCTCTGTGATATCGAACACGATCGGAGGCAGAGGGGGGACTTGGACTTGGACTTGGGAGCCAGGTGGTGTTACGCGAAGGGCATACGACCGTGCGATCTGTTCCTGTTTCGCGCTGCTCGACGTACCCTTTGGCGGCTGTTGTGGTAGTCCGTTTTTGTTGTTCCTTTTGCTCCCCGTGCCTGGGCCCAGGGCAGCGTGTTGACGAGTATGAAGAAAGGTCACGGGCATAGAGGAGACGGCGAACGGCGCGCGTCCTGTCGTGTCTGGGTCGCCGAGGACGATGAGTCGGTCGTCGTGTGTCGGTCCGCAGGTCAGGATAAGTCGCCACTGCGACTGCCGCCGACCTATCCCTGGTGGACCGTCTGACGTAGCAGGGAGCGGGGGTCTCGGTACGGGGATTTCCTTGTACGCGGTGCTCGTCCGCCAGGAGGTGAGTTTGGCTGGTTTGGTGGTCACGTCAGAGTCGTGGAGAGACCAGGCGTAGTATATGTCGACGGGACGGTCGTCAAAGTATTCGGTGCGGAGATCGTTGCATATCTGAGGTGTGATGAGGAGTGAATCGGTGGCCGCCGTGCTCGCCTGCAAGGGTGGTGGACGGAGAAAAGAAATATAGTAAAACATTCCCTGCGTTGCCTTGGAGCCCGTCTATGCTGAGGCACTGACCAATTGAATTTGGTTGTAAATCAACAGCCAGGTTCAAGCCAGATGCCATATATGTGAGGTTCGTACACATCTTATATAAACTAGTTCGTACAAGTGAAGACTGAGTAGGGAAGGAGGGGGGAAAGTCGGGCAGAAACAGTCCTCGAGCCCAAGATAGATGGCGTTGCCAAGGGTCATTTACCAAAGTGAATAAAGGGAACCCAAGAACTGAACGAAGCACCAGAGTCCCGAAGATGCTGGATCGCGCGGTGCAATGCTCCTGCCGCCTCCGTACTGTCGGGAACCTGGCTAGCATCTCGAAGGAGGTACTCGTACACGTCCCTTGCCACCTTTGGTGCGTCATTGTCCATTATCGCCCACATCGTCCCGATCACACTACCATACCCCGCAAGGAGCATTCCAGCCGCGAGATGAACCGATTCTTCCGACAGTGTTTCGTCTCCTTGGGCAGTTTGACAGGCAGAAAGGAATGCGAGTCCACCTTGCGGGCGCGATAGCTGCATGATGTCCGAGAGCTTCAAGCGACGATTGTTGGCGAGGCCAAGCCCACTGTCCAGTGGTTTCTGGGGATCCTGTATTCCATGACATGCAAAATGGACCCAGTCGTTGTTCTTCAACTTCTCCATGACGTCCTCGACAGTGCCATCAGAGTTCTGTAGGGTTGTAAAGGGAGATTTGTCGGACAATTCTCTGATGGAATTGATCTCGTCCTTCACCGAAAACAGTTTATTGAATCCATCTGTTGGTGGCTGAGGGACGGCAAGTATGCGAAGTTTGGAAGAAGGGACATCCGAGCTGTTTCGAGGTGACGAGGCGAGTGAACTCAAAGTCGGTAAATAGGAAGATATAAGAAAATCAGAAAGCTTGGTGCCCGCCTCGGATGTATCATAAAGGCCGGCAGCATGGATGGGCAAAAAGGAAAAAGGACCAGTTGGACACAAGAAAATACGGGTCATTTTATGAGTGTCAGATGGCGGTTTCTGAGAACAAACAAATCGTGAGTCGACATGAATCGACATTGAGACTGTATATCAATGACTTACCGAAAAGCAGAGTGCCTGACGAACAGGGTTTACAACATGATTCCAAAGGAGTCCCAGAGTCGCCTGGTACAACTCGTTCGGAGTATATGGTTCATTTTGTTCTGACTTCACCAGTTTCGCTCCCCGGTCACTACCATCAGTGAAATCTCCATCCAGCAATGAATCGAGAATTTCAGTATCTTCAGAGGGAATGAGTTCGTAGAGTGCATTGCGGGGGAAAACAAGACGATGCTGCTCGAGCATCGTGCGGAGCACTGTTCGCAAGACTTCCATATTTTTATAGCAAACTTTGGGGAGGGGTACGTGGATGACACTCTCCAACTCTGCCATAACAATCAGTGCGTCGCATCTTTCTTTGCTGGCTGTGAGGTAAACGACTGGTCCGGAGATAGCCAAGGCAGCAAGTTGCTTGATCGTCTTTGGAAGCAAGAATCGGTCGAAACCTGGCAAGGATCGTATCTGAAGGAGGAGATTCTCTCGTTTGAGGGCAAGATCATGGTGTCTCTGGATGTCTTTCTCGAGCAATCGTGTATCAGCAGCTGGCTGGTGGAATGTGGCATTGTCCCGAGTGCTAGCACGTTCCAGCTCCTGCGAGATATGTCGGAACTGACGAGCAAGGGCAGGATGTTTGTCATGCAGATCATCAACAGGAGTGCGAAGCTGCAGGAACTGAGTCCAGACAATTGAACGGCCTTGTTCGAGCCACTCGACAGCCAGTTCAGGATCACCAGCTTCAAGAGCAGCGGCAACAGAGTCACGTGTCACATCAGCTGCTTCAACGAGTAGACGATGACGCTCGGTGACTGGGAGCCCAAGCCATGCCAACTGTGGGAGAATGTGGAGAGCAGAAGTACATGCATCAAGCAGAATGGTAGTGTCTCCTTGAAGTTGCGCACAAGAGATCCAGGAGCGAGCGGCATGAAAGCGGGTGGAAGCAGGACCGGTGGAAGCACGACTGGCGATTGAGAAATTACGCGACGCAACAGAAAGATCAGATGGATCATGAGAGCGTTTAAAACGGATATGAAATGCATCTCCAAGGCTCGTCAATAAACTTGGTTTGTTGGGATGGCCATCAGGAGTGAAGCTGATCGCCTCCTCCATCATGGAGATGGACTGGACAATGTCTGCATGGTTGCCAAGATCCTGAAAACGACGACTCAGTGAACCCCCGAGGTTGATCAACAAAGTTGGCTTGATTGAATGGCCATCGGCCGTCAGACGGATAGCCTCCTCAAGCATAGAGATAGACCTGTTTAGATACGCGAGGTCCCCGAGACGTTCAAAGCGACGAGCTAATGAGCACCCGAGGTGGCACAACCGATATGGCTTGTCTGGATGGCCGTCAGCGGTCTGACAGAGAGCCTCCTCAGACATCGCGATGGACCTGTTCAGATCCCCGAGGTCTCCGAGACGCTCAAATCGACTCCGTAACGAGTTCCCGAGACTGCCTAACAGAATTGGCTTGCCTGGATGGCCGTCAGGCATGAGACAGATAGCCTCCTCTTGCTTCGAGATGGTCCTGTTTAGATCCACGAGGTCTCCGAGGCGCTCAAACCGAATGAGTAACGAGTTCCCGAGGTTTCCCAACAAACGTGGCTTGTCCGGATGGCCATCGGGTATCAGACAGGCAGCGTCTTCTTGCATTGAGATGGACCTGTTCAGATCCGCGAGGTCCCCGAGATGCGCAAAGCGACGAGATAATGAGTTCCCGAGGTCATTCAGCTGATCTGGCTTGTATGGATAGCTGTCGGCTGCCAGACAGACAGCCTCCTCAAACATGGAGATGGATTTGTTTAGATCCATGAGGTCACTTGAACGTTCAAACCGACTCAGTAATGAGTTCCCGAGGCTGTTCAACCAAATCGGCTTGTTTGGATGGCTGTCGAACGACAGACAGACAGCCTTCTCTTTCATTGAGATGGACTCCTTTAGATCCCCGAGGTCCCCGAGGCGCTCAAACCGACTCAGTAATGAGTTCCCGAGGCTGCCCAACAGATCAGGCTTGTCTGGATGGCCGTCGGGTATGAGGCAGACAGCCTCCTCAAACATAGAGATGGACCTGTTTGCATCCGCGAGGTCCCCAAGACGCGCAAAGCGACGAGATAATGAGCACCCGAGGTTGTACAACCGACATTGCTTGTCTGGATGGCCATCGAGCGTCAGACAGAGAGCCTCCTCGAACATCGAGATGGACTTGTTTACATCCGCGACGTCTCCGAGTCGCTCAAACCGACTCCGTAATGAGTCCCCGAGGTTTCCCAACAAACGTGGCTTGTCCGCATGGCCATCGGGTGACAGACAGACAGCCTCCTCTTGCATCAAGATGGACCTGTTCAGATCCACAAGGTCCCCGTGACGCTCAAACCGACTCAATAATGATCTCCCGAGGTTGCTCAACCGACCTGGCTTGTCTGGATGACCGTCGGGTGTCAGATGGACTGCCTCCTCTCCGATTGAGATGGACCTGTTCAAATCCGCGAGGTCCCCGAGACGGTCAAAGCGACTCAGTAATGAGTTCCCGAGGTGGTTCAACCGACCTAGCCTATCTGAATGGCCATCTGGCGTCAGACAGACAGCCTCCTCTTGCTTCAAGATGGACCTGTTTAGATCCGCGAGGTCCCCGAGACGCTCAAACCGACTCCGTAACGCTTTCCCGAGGCTGCTCAAAAAAGCCGGCTTGTATTGATTACCATAGGGCGTCAGACAGACAGCCTCCTCTTGCTTCGAGATGGACCTGTTCAGATCCGCGAGGTCCCCGAGACGCTCAAAGCGACTCAGTAACGAGCCCCCGAGGTTGCTCAGCTGGCGTAGCTTGTTTAGACCGCCGTTGGGTGTCAGAGAGAGAGCCTCCTCTCTCATTGAAATGGCCATGTTTAGATCCGCAAGGTCTCCGAGACGCTCAAAGCGATGATATAACGAGTTCCCGAGGTTGTTCAACAGATATGGCTTGTATGGATGGCCTTCGGGTGTTAAACTGAGGGCCTCCTCTCTCATCGAGATTGACTTGTTTAGATCCACGAGGTCCCCGAGACGCTGAGACCGAAGCATTAACGAGTTCCCGAGGTTGCTCAACCAAGCCGGCCTGAATGGATGACCTTCGGGTGTCAGACAGAGAACCTCCTCAAACAGCGAAATGGACTTGTGGAGATCCACGAGGTCCCCGAGATGCTCAAACCGAAGATATAAGGAGTTCCCGAGGATGGTCAACTGAGATAGCTTGTCTGGATGGCTAGGAGGTGTAAAATCCAAGGCATTCTGGAACATCGAAATTGCCTCGTCAATATCAGCAAGCACGCCATTGCGTTCGAACCGATCATATAACAGCTTCCCACGATCAACGAGTAGCTGGCGAGGATCCCAGCCTGAGTGTGACAAGTTCCGTACCAGGTCCCGCGTCTCCTGTATCGCATCTTCATCATTCGCTTGCTCTACCGCTGGGGTTCCACCGTCTCCTGCCTCCACCGATGCCTCAGCCATCTGCAATCCGAAAAGCCCTGCCCGGTATGCATAACTTTCTGCAGCCGAGACCTCCAGCACTCCTGCCAGTAACTGCATCACTTCCTCCCTGTCGAACTCGAACCCTCGCCTCTGGAAGCGCGCAAGTAGCGCAAGACCAAGTTCCAGTGCTGTTATGCAATGATCTGGATGATTTTTGCTCCGAAGTAGTAGAGCATCCCGATACAATTTGATTGGTGCATCTAGGTCAAGGTATTGATTGTTGGCTTGGCAGTCGATGAACTTTGCATTGGCCAAATTGAACAGAACGGTTGAGCGATTAGGGTGATCTATTGGGCAAATCTCCTGGACACATTCGAAAGTCTGGATGGCTGCGTCCAGATCCATTTGGTCCTGCCGATGGCGGTAACGCAGGACAGCACAATGTCCTTCGTCAGTAAGCTGTTCTAGCACGTTCATTTCGCGTGGCTCCGATAGCTATTGCCATGAGTTCAGAAAATGACCACAGCGCCATGAACGATCTACTTACATCGCGTTTGGGACAGGCTTCATTCGTGTCACAAATGCGTCGTTCTGTGATGATGCTAAGGGACGAACACGATGGTAAAATATCACCCTTCTGCGCTGTAAAGTCGACGACTACAAGGAGATGTCAAGGAGAGTATGCGGCAGACAAAGGAGTTGCTCACGCTGAAGTGGTTCATGTTGATGATGGAACACTTCTCCTGCGGTAATCTTGAATTGATGGAGCAATTCTCCGTTTCCTAGCCTCGGTCCAAGCTCAAACGATGCGTAGACACTAAATGAAATGGGAGATGATTGATTCGATGGCCTTGACAGCTATTCAATGAAGGTACCAGAGATTCAGGAAAGTGTGACGCACATGAGGATCTCTTCAGCCCATTCTACGGCGTCGTCCCCTATCGACATCGGTTTGTTCGATGTTTGTATGATCCTTCCATCGACTTCTACAATAACATGGAAGCCTGCTGGCATCCGACGCAGGCCGGCCGCAACATTCATGGTACGCATGACTGAACAGGTGTGTTTGAGATGTTTCCAGGGATGCCAGCGCGAAATTGCTACTCACGTGTTACAAAGACATGTTCGCATTTATTGGTACGTGGTGAATGGGAATCCGCGTTGCACAATCTCTTTTGTTCTTGAGGTGGTGATTGGAGGGGAGAAGCCGGGCCAGAAAACTGGTTTTCTTCATTCATGAGTGGGAAATAACGAGTGAAGTGAAGTCTGAGAGCACAGAGAAATGTAGGCAAGTTTTCAGTGACGGGAGTTCCGCAGCAGTGGTTTTGTAAGGATGGCCAGTTGCAGACTTGCTGTGCACATTTCTGATAGTTCCACAGCAAGAACTCACTGCAATACACAGCCAATCAATATTAAACGTCAAACTCGGACTCGGCCGCACAGGAACCCACCCTCAGCCATTCAGGAACAAAATGCAAAATTATGGCTTGGTCACTTTTGCCCTGCCTGTGCCCCAAACCACGCCACGGGGCATTCAATCACGGACTCAAAGTCGACTCTAGAATAACGCCACGCATGGCTTCGTCCACGGACAACAGGTACAAGCACACCATGTCATCCAGGTATCCGCCCAGTTGCAGACACGGAGATCTGCGCCAAGCATAAAGTTCACAAAGAAACCTTCGTGCTTGGAGGTTCCCTGAAGTTCACGGTCATGATGCCCTCTGGTTCCTTCTGTCGGTGTATTAGTGAGAACTGCCCACAGGAGCGAGGTCATACCGCACCATATTCGTTATTTCTCCCAACGTTGAGCAGTGGTCGCGAGCATCTTCAACTTTAGGATCGAGGAGAAGCGATGCATCTTCCTCGAGTTCCTTCAAAGACAACGTACGCTTCAATGTGACGACGACCCTGCTATCCCGTTGCATAAATTCATGTTGTCTTCGCAGGTCCTAAACCGACTTTGTCTTGTAGTTATCTATACATAAAGGCAAACGAGAGGTCGAGGCAACGCGTAAGTATACGCCGTTGCGACTCGCTTTTGCATTTTGCCAATCCATCGCATAGCCTTCTTGTCGACCGTTCTGTGTGCTTGAACTCGGCCCCCTCTGCATCATCGAGTAAATCGACGAGAAGGTCCTCACTCTCTTCCTTGAAAAACATATGTCGACGAAATGGTCGTCAAAGTATTCGGTGCGGAGATCGTTGAATATCTGGGGTATGATGAGGAGTGCCGCATTTGCTTGCAAGAAGGGTGGTGGACGGAGAAAAGAAATGTAATAAAACGTGATCAAATGATGCCTCATTTGGCAATTAGATACGGGTATGCTCTGGACTACGTCTTGCCGACATTCCTTTCAGCGCTCCTTCAACTTCAATCCATGGCTGTTGCGAACTCAAAGTCGTACGTTCGTCCAGTCACCGCAGAAATGGTTTCCTAGGGTTTCTCGAAACGTGTCGGGAAGGACGATAGATACAGTGGCACCAACAAACGGCTTTCGAACCTTTTGTGAACGAGTCGGTCGACCTCCAATACGAAAGCAGGTTGCGGTGCGTGTTTTATATCCTTTTCTCGCTCTCCGTCTCATCAACGACGATCATGCCAGTTCGTCTTGTTTGGATCCTGGGTCGCCTTCGAACTGGCTGCAGAGCAGACGCAACACGAAAACGACCATTGGACCAAAGAAGTCCAGAACTTCATGAGTATATGGACTTTTCGCCAACCCTCGCATGATGAGATTAGAAAAGCCAAGGCTCGTGCCCAGATATCCGTACGTTGATTCTCGTTTCAGTCGCACTCACGCCCGTCTCACGGTCGCCCCGGACAGCAATTCCACAAGTACCTCGAATCAGTCAAGGAAAATATTGCTAAATGGCCTATCGCCTTGCAAAACATATCCTTGACCGTGTCTGCGTTCGTGGGCTCGTTCTATTACGATGCCAGTGAAGGCAGGCGACTTTGCTGGTCGATCTGCGCGTTGAACGCTGCCATCTTTCTCATGTGGAAGATACCTCGGCTTCAACCGTTCATGAACAGAAACTTCATGCACGATCCGCTCTCTGGAAAAGCCCTTACGCTACTTACCAGCATGTTCAGGTCGGTGCTTTGCTTGGCATACCCTGTCTGTTTGGGCCCTGGACTGAGTTTTTCGTGTCAGTCACAATGGTGTTCTCCACCTTGCCGCCAACTCGATGGCGTTGGCAAGCTTTGGCAAGCACTCTTTCACTAGCTTCATCTAGTGATAGGACGGCTGACTTTGCTTTGTCGTTCCATAGGCGCTGCCGCCACGCACTACTTGTGCGTTTCCCCATCGCGCGAACCGGACGTTGGTGCTCAGTGGCATTTCCTCGCATTCTTCATTTCCGGTATGTATTTCCCTCGCCTTCCCATAGTCTA